>JABXWE010021821.1:0-12280 GCA_014611495.1 Limonius californicus | reverse complement strand
GAAAGCTGATTATATTTATAGCAATATCGTGTATAGTGTGCCATGAAAAATAAACAAATGTTAGTCCTGTCATTAGAAAATTAAATAATTCCCTAATAGTGTCAACGTGTTGTTATAAATATGCAAAATAATTATTCTAATGCAGATTACTTAAACTTGTTTTATATACATGGAGAATGCAATAGAATTCTTAGTAGAACGTGCAGAAGGTTCAACGAATTAAATCCACCTATGAGTGAAAAGAAATTCAGAAACATTGAGGCAAATTTTCTAGAGTTTGGCACTTTTAAAGCCACAAAAATAAATCCCAGTCCAGTTACTGGAAACGAAGAAAACGAAATAACTGTCCTAGCATATTTCCAAGTATATCCACAGGCATCCATTTACACCGCAGTACATGACATAGGTATTCCTTATACCTCTATAGAAAGAATTTTGTGGAAGCATAAAATGCACGACTATAAGTTCACTACGGTACAAGCTCTGCATCCAGAAGATCCTGGTAATAGAATTCAGTTCTGTGACATGATTTTTAATTCGCAGTCAAGAAGACAATGATTTTTAAAAAAAAATATCTGGACAGATGAGTCGCAGTTTTCACGCGAATATTTAACAGACGTAACCACCATATCTGGGCAAATAAGAACCCTCACGCAATAAGGGAAAGACGATATCAGGAAAAAATTAGTTTTAATGTATTTTGTTTATTAAAAGACAATAAGTTGATTTACCATATTTATGATGGCACCTTAACTTCTCAACGTTATGTAGAGATACTAAGGACAATAGTTGCCGAATTTTTGGACGATTTAGCAGTACCGGATTATGCAAGATGTTGGTATCAACTAGACGGAGGTCCTCCTCACTCTACACGAGAGGTATCAAACATATTAGACGATATCTTTGAAGATAGGTGGTTTGCACGACGCGGCCCCTGGTTATGACCCCACTTGATTTTTATTTGTGGGGAACAATTAAAAACAAAGTGTATGATACACCTGTAAATACACAAGAAGAATTGGAAATGAAAGTAAGAAGGGCGTTCGAAGAACTAGACGCGAATGAAATTAGGCCAGCAACCTCTAACGGTGTTATAACCAGAGTCCTAAATTGTTTACGTATTAATGGGCAGCATTTCGAGCAGTACTAGTTTAAAGGACGTCTTTGTTATCAGCTTTTATAATATTTCTGTCGGTATTTCTTGTTATGTTCAATATCTTTAAAATCTAATTAACAATTTTCTTATTTTAATGAACATGCTCAACGTTGACGTTAATTATTTTTATTTCTGTTTTATTGTTTTTGTTAAATTTGTCGTACATATTAAAATTTATTCAAATTTCACACTGTATTTTTATGCTGCTTTCTATCGCTGTACTTTAGTGCCAGAAAAAGTAACAGATCATGTATTTTTCTTTCGTCCTTAGTTAGTTTTAGATCACCACCTTCTGGGTGATGGTTAATATTAAATTATTAAAAAAAATATGTTTGTTCTCCATGGTACACTATACTCGATATTGAGTTTAATTGCACCTTTTTCTAAATAACTTTAAATAATTCAAAAACCGTACAATCTAGCTATAGGGAATGCCTACATTGGTTGAAAGGTAATCAACAACGGAATCGAATGAGATTATAAAATACAGTATGTTCCATTTAAAATAAGCGACTTAATAGAGGTCGCAGTTGTCAAAATTCGACTCACATTTCTGAACACCCTGTACATTTTGGCGCATTTGTAGTTGGTGCTCAAATAAGCTCCATCTCTGATAAACATATGGGGAAAAAATTGGTTTTTGGAATTTACCATAGCGGAGGTTATTAATTTTTAACTATGGGTTAGTTTTGGCATGAGATTTCATTCAAAACGAAATATCTCAAAAACTATTAATTTTTGATATAGAGAATACTATTGAAAGTTACCTTAAAATAATGAATAGAATTCGATTCCGGCATAAAATATATAGCATGCCATTTAAAATAACGAAGTTGATACCGACTTCCGGTGTAACCGGAAGTGTCACATAAGTGGCATTATTTTCATTAAAGAGATCAATCCGGAAAACCCCTGTGCATAAATTTTCAGTTTCATATTACTTGTAGTTTCGCGAAAACGTCTAATAGGCCACTCACGGTGAAGTACCCTGTATATTGTCTAAAAATTACAGTTTATCTCTGAATTATTATGATTAAGCGTTAGATTAAACGACTGATTGAAATTGTAGATGGTTTAAATTTCAGTGCATTTAGAGCTCAAAATTATGCGTCTTGTAATGAAAGAAAAAAATATTAAAACCTAAAATTTACCAGTGATTTGAATATTGCGGTGTTTACCAACAAATTGCCTTCTCTCTTGCTGTATAGATAAATATTAGATTTGTCCTGATAAAAGCTTCCAATACAAATCAGTTTCATCAGATTTCGACATTTGCATGTCGGTTGAACTGAACTCTTTAATTATATTGGCTAATTTCTGTAGAAAAAAACATAAATCTTTGGTTACCAGGATAGTTTTTCAGCAGTAATCTTTAATAATTGCATGCTGTAACGTTTCTTAAATATTTACATCCAACCTGAACTACCAAAATATTCATGGTAGTTTTCTCACAGTTTCACAGTTACACATGGAACTATGTCGCTTTGTACAGGGTGATTCTAAACATGTGCGAAAAAGTTTACCCACGTATAGCTGAGGATATGTAATACCTAAATTATCTATCAGCCTCTTTCAAAATTCGGCGCCGTATCTGCGTTGTGGTGCTCCATAGTTTTATACATCAATTAACTAAAATGTAAACAACTTTTTTGTTTACTGAACAATTTTGATAAAATTTATTGTTTGGAAAGCTAATAGAGTTCAAGTTTCAAGAAAAATGTACAGTTGTGTGTAAAAATTTGTAAATTAGGTGTGTGTATCTAAATTGTTATTTTTCTTGGAATCCCGGTTAAACAACTCTTTAAATATTAAATTTTCGAAAACAATTGTAAAGACAATGTTTTTGGAAAACAGAATACTAGTATAGAAGTTGCAAACAAAAACTGGATCTCGTTTTCAAGATATATCCTAATTTACAAATTTTTCACTTCTGGTTCAGATTTCATTCGCTTTTCACAGTCAATTGTACACTTTTCCAGACTGAAAATTAAGCTTCGACTATTAGCTTTCCAAAACAATGAAGTCTATCAAAAGTGGATAAGCAACAAACAAGTTATTTACATTTTAATATATTGACATTAATAAACTTTGGAGCACCATATGTGCCGAATTTTGAAAAAGATTACTAGGTAAAGTAGGACCAAACTTTTAGTAGCGAATGTTTAAATCCCTACTCAAATGCGATTACCAGTCAGCAGGTAACATGTAATCTCTGAACAATAGCGTTGGTGCTTGTTGGTCTGTGGTCAGGGCCGCATTTAACTTTGGCAATGGCAGTAAAATCTGCCGATGCAACTTTTTATTGAAACTGGGTATAATTAAAATATATATTATAAAATGTTATAATAAAAGTATCTAGGCAAGATTAAATTAAAATTACCTGATGACCGACCATCTATTCGCTAAATAATGTTAAATAGTTTATGATATAATGAGTGCTGTTGTCCACTAACGATGTAGGTAATCATACTAAATTTGTATTGCAATATGAATCATTTGTTTTTGAAAGTAATTTGGCTATTGTTCTGGGTAAATGCAGTCGTAGTTTTCACTAGTCGCAGTTACATCATGCTGTCTGGAGACCTTTCGAAAGCGATGATAATAATTAAATTATGGAAATTACAAGCGGTGATACCGACGATTAAATAGATATTGTAAATAGCAGTAATGAAAGTGAAAATATAAATTTAAGTGCAACACGCCAGCATCAGCCCGTTGAAGCGCAGAAAATAAATTTAAACATTTATAGAAACTTAAATCCGAACTCGCCTAGCCAGTATGGCATTTTGAAACAAGTCCTATAGGTACAGTGCAGCGAAAAAAATTATAAACAAAGGGCGTGTTACACACCGCGCAAGAAAAGAACTACTCGGAAATTTTCTAGGATTTATGTAGGAATCAGGGAAACCGTAACAGATACTATTTATAATTTTTATAAAAAGAAATTAGTTCCCACCATAAGCGAAATATTTCAAGAAATTAGATCAAAACAAATGTGTTTTCCTTATAAAAGTCCCGAAATATTACGGTGTTTGATAACAGATATGGGATTTAAATATAAAGTTATAAATAAACGGCAATACATAATGGAAAGCCACCGTATTGTATGGTTACGGAACGAATACCCTATGATTAATTTATACGGTAGGCAAAATCGATCAATAATTTGGTTATATGAAACATGGTATGATACTCATGACGTCACCAGAAAAGGCTGGACTTATAAAAAAATAAAAAAAAACGAAAACCATAATAAATGTTCCACCTTTTAAAGGAAAGCGCATAATAATAATTATCCATGCTGGTAGTGAAATTAGCAAAAACCATTAGCAGTTCCAACGCAGATTACCACCAAGATATGAACGCCGAAATGCATCTTACCATTCCAGGCACAATGAAATGGTACCCAACGAAAGCACAAAAAAGCACATATACAAGTTTTAAATGAAAATTAAGGTTTCTATTCCTGGCAATGTCCAGCTTTGTTAAAGCTTATAGGAAAACAGAATTTAAAGAAAGCATATTTCTTTGGTAAAACTGCCCTTGCAAACGGCCATAATGTTTTGAGATTACCCCCCTACTTTTGCGTATTTTATCCGATCGAAATGATGTGGGACACTTTGAACAGAAACGTCAGAAAAAGAAATACTTCACCTAGGTTAAGCGACAATATTCTGAATCTTATTAGATCTGCTGCTTGTGAAATAGACAAACATTGTAAAAATTTGGTGGAACACATCGTTAAGGTTGAACAGAAGTATGTTCCAAAATATGAAATCATACGTTTAATAATTAATTTAGGATCTGATTCATCTTCTGATACCTAAGAATTTAGTGACATCGAGTCTGAGTAAATTAAACATATAAAATAAAATGTTAATTTGCGTTTAATGATTTTAGAAAAGGCTGTCAAATGTGTATATTATGTAATTTAAAAATAAAGTATTATTTTAAGCATTTGTGGTTGTATAACATATTTATTTATCTATTCACTAATTTTCCTGAATACGTTCTTGAACGCCTACCTGCAACGACCCTAACACTTTCAGTTTATCTCTAAGTCAACAGCTTAACATTCGCTACTAAAAGTTTGGTCCAACTATAACTTAGGTGTTAAATAATATACATGGTTAAAGTGTTTCGCACATACTTAGAATCACCATGTATATTACTAACACATAATTTATTACAGAATTTGCTGTATTTGGTGTGTTTACATTCAAGGACATTCAAAAGAGCCGAGAGAGATTGTTTTTCTTGGTCCATCAAATGTAGAAGCAATTTTCGTGCGAATTTTAGTAAGTCCCATATGCGGTAGATACGGCTTCTACATTTTTATTCCACAACAATATAACAATTGTGTCTTTTTTAATGTAAAATATATTTGCTTTTTATCAGACGCCGTAATACAAATATCTTAAATAAACAGCAAAAATATTACCTTGAATTCGAAAATAACTAAGCTCAACTAAACTAACACTAGTTAACTAATTCTTCTTCGTAATAATCAGCACTTTGTTGTGTCATACAGTATTAGTGAATCATTTACCTTCTAGAATTTTGTTGTTAACGATTTACGAGTAGAATGGGTATATGAATTGTAAACCAAGACGTCCACATTTTGGGATTTTCATATTTTAGGATGTATACGCTAGCGAAACCCTACCTACCTCAGTTGTGCATAAACTAAATAAAATTGGTTTAAAATAATTCCAACGCTTCGTTTCACAGGCGTGTTTAAAAAATCACACTCATATAGGACCTACAGCTAAATGTGTGTTCCAAATCAAAGACTCTAAAGTCAAAATGAAGTAACTTTATACAGAACCTCCTTAAATTAGTATGTCAAGGTGAGTTTGCGAATCTCACATTTAAACATCTATCAAGGATTTTGCGCGCCAAGTTGAACTAATTCAGTGACATATCTGCGGCTTGGAAATCGATTATCATATGAACTTATCTCGCAAGCAAAAACTGAACCACAACGTCGTTCTTGCATTTGCACGACAAGAAATCATCTGCATTTGATAGAGCCGGACAAACTAAGCATCCAGGGCGGAGGAATAGTATTTCTGTGACAAACGCCGTCAATATCTTCTCTACTAGTTTTTACTTTGCCTCTATATTTCAAAGCGGCACTCTTTTTGCTCATACACCAGCACAAAAGGAGGGAAATGGAATTTGTTTTGAAGGCGGTAGCGAATTGAATTTACTTTTGTAAAGCATACAATATGCCGAAACTCTAAAAAACGAATAACAATGATCGCGAAATTGAATTTTCTACTAAGGTTTTAAAACAGAACTAAAACTAAATTTGATCTACCTATTCTGACTGCAAACACATTGTTAAGGATTTCTGTCTGTAGTTTACAAACCGTGCTATTCAACAGAAAATTCGTTTCACTAAGGAAAAAAGAAAACATATTAAATATTAGCGAGTGACCAAAAAGTTTTCAAATTAAGGTTGGCTGTCAGTGCTACAAGGCATGTCGTAGCTGTCATGTTACGTACCGGCCGAACCTTGAGTTTATTTTTTCGAATGTAAATACACTCAAAGCGAACTTAACCTCAAAGCGTATCTCGTCGCAATAAAATGCATTTTAAAAAGTAAACAAATAAAAACAAACAAATTACAACAAACAGATTTTAACAGATAAATAAATTATTTTAATTGAACAGTTGTTTAAATTGGCATTTGTTTATATTTCATTCTCAGGCATGCTAAAAATTTCATAGTCCTCCCTAATTTGATCACGTGTTATACTGCTGCACGTTATAACAGTATTTATTTTTGGAATCCTGTCAGTTAGTGATATTTTAATATATTTATAATATATCTACAGAAAAAACCTGCAACTATATATACAGGGTGTTTCTGAAAATCTATGAAAATTAATTTACGTTAGAAGAGCACGCTAGTATCAATAATTAAGACTCGGAAATCGCAGATATATGTGGAAATACTTTCTTTAGAACTCCTCATAAATGGCTGAATAGCCTGGAACCTTAGGTTAAGAGAGAATTCAAATTTCTTATTACCTGCAAGACCGGATATTCTTTAAAACGGACAGAACTTTGAAAAACATGTATTTATGACATTACTCGTGTTCTACCTTTTTCGTAAAACGAAAGCTACCGACAACCAGGACAAACTTCTGATATCAAAACTACATTGTGCGGCACTTGACAAAAATAAATCCTGGATAATGTATTGAAGAAACTTCAATATAAGGAAACATCTATCACTCTCATTAACATAACATAACATAATTCAAGGTATCATAATTACAAATAATTACTCGTGAAGCTTCTACATTAAAGTTATTAGGGGCATTTTAAAATTCTGCTAATATCTATAATGGTGCTTAATGTATTAAATAGGTTCAATGAACAGCAACTATTTAAACTGAATGAATATGAATAAGTTCAAAAAACAGGAACACAGGAAAAGTTCTGCTTTTTGATATCTGACAACTCCGGACATGTCCTTAATTTTGATCCTATCTAAAACAAATTTGTAGGGGTGAATTCTGTTTGTATTGCTATTATACAATAATACAAAATCTCTTCAAAGTCGGGGATTTTTAAAGAATCCTCAAGGAAATTAAAAGAACTTTTTACCCGAAGAAAAATCTTGCGCTGCTACTAAGATGTTAATTTAAATGTAAATTTAATTGAAAATAAAATAGAATTCTTCGCATTCGCATATACTAATAATATTTCTCCACAATTAATCAAAACTAAATTACCTTTATATACGCAAATTTAGAAGGAATAAAGATCTAAGAGCTATCATCCGAAAGAAAATCCGGTTGGTGAACTAGAAATGTACGGAGAAATAGTTATGAAATCCGGATTTGACTATTTCTAAGCTGTACATCTGTAATTTAATTGCAAAGCAAATGGCAGTAACTGCTGCTGTTGCAAACCACATTCAGTTCAAATTTAGATCTACATCTGAAACCTTGCTTAATTATTCAATAAAACTCAAGAATTAACATTCACGCGGTGCAAGAACAGACCATATCTAATACTAGTCATAAACCTGCACTAATAGAGATCACGTGTGCATCCCTCAAGAGGATAAATTATATGCACAAGAAGATAAAAGGGATCAAATGGAAACCGAATTTGTAACGTTGAATAGATTCGTAAAAGTAATACAGCATCACAGAGTAAACTGCCATGAATTTACAAATACGGCGAACATATAGTTACAACCAACACGAAGTTTGTAGCAATAATACCTAACTGGAGAAGCGTACAACTAAGAAAAAGAATAGTGACATGGTACTTAATAAATCACAATTAAAGAAGTCCAATTTCAAACATTTTAATATCTTTTCTACCTGTGGGCTAACTACGAGGCTTGTTCAACTGAAACCCATCTTTGATCAACTTAGCCTTGAACAACAAATGCAATAATTCAATCAACGTTTGTTAATATTAGTACTGTTTGTAAGATTCATACACCAATGCAAGCAGTGTATGGAAATGCATGTATTACCTACCCAACTGTGAAGGAATGGTGCCGAAAATTTAAGAATGGAAAAGATGGGACTATGGATGAGCCGCGACCAGGTGCACGGTGTACTACATTAACAGAAAACAATATGGCATGCGTGGAAGGCCTTATTAGAGAAAATCGTCGAATTTCAATTAGATAAATTTGTAGGATCTGTCCATAGTATTGTTAGTAATCTGTGTCACAGCAAAGTTAGTTCGCGATGGATTCTTCGTCTCTTGTCTAATGAACGAAAATGTTTGCGAATGGGCTTATCTCTGCAACACCTCACAGACTGTAGGCAAAACGGGAATGGCTTCCTTCTGTCAATAGTTGCTGGTGACGAAACTTAATGATATTACTACGAGCCATCCAGTAAGTTTATCGCCATTCAAGTTCAGCACAACCGAAGAAGTTTAAAGCACAACCTTCTTCAGGCAGGGTGATGTTAACATTTTTTTCAACCATGAAGGACCTTTGTCTTTGTCTTGTCTTCAACGAAAAAATGGAGGGTTTTAGAGCATCCACCCTATAGCCCGGATCTACTGCCTTGTAATTTCCATATTATTGGACCGCTGAAAAAGGCGTTGATAGGTCGGCATTTTGAGTCTGACGCAGAAGTACAGATAGCTGTGGAAGACTTCCTCAACCAGCAGCCACATGAGCAGGGTATACGTCGGTTAGTAAAACAATGGGATAGGTGCCTTAACTGTGACGCTAATTATTTCTAATTAAATTGTTGAATAAATTTTTTATAAAGCAAGGATGGTTTTAATTGAACACACCTCGTACTACAACAATTTTAATTTAAAACGTGAGTTTAGATATTTAAAGAAGTTTATAAGTAAAGATGGGTTTCAATTGAACACACCTCGTAGATAGAAATTAGTATAATGTTTCTCAACATGTAATTACTTATTACGTAAATCTTATAAATAATAAATAATCAAGGTTACTTGATTACATGAAAAACAAATACGAAAACTGTTACATAATTCAGAAATTTCGAGTAACGGGTTCGTTATCTACGTAGATGAATACTAGAACAAGTTCTGTAGATTCTAACATCCATTTGAATTGGAACTGGGGAAGCACCTAGCAGTTAAGCATACCTTCCCCCCTTCCAGGTCGTGTTGCCACTACCCTTTCAGAATATCATCAGTACGATGCGCCGACTATACTCGCCCGGCAGCTCCTTGCCGCCGCTGTCCCCATCAGCCTGACCGTTGCACCGGCTTCGTCCACCCTGGGTCAAGTCCGCCAGTCTAGCTCTGCTTCCTACTGTTTACGGCCTAGGCTGCCCGGCTGACTTGGAATCCAAAGCATTCTTCAGTGATCCAATGAATCCCAAGCCAGCCTTATACCACTGCCACCTCGAATCCACCGCAATTCGAAGAGCTCGCCCGGTTTGATCCGGACGAGGGGCATCTCTCCGATCCCGAGGCACTCTTAATTTGTATAGCGCGGGAGTACCACGCTTCGCATATCACGAGTATACTCCCGACATTTCACTTTGTGCAAAAGTACGCCGGTACGCTTCACTACCTAAGAAGAAACTCCTGAAACAGAAGAAACTCCTGCAAAATAACCATCTACCGGGCTTCATTCTTCCTCAGCCTCAGTCGTCTATCTGGTCGCCCCTGCGTGTAGATTCTAACAATTCAAATTTTATATATTAATGTTAAATAAATAAATTGGGCATGGGAAACGATTGCGGAGAGTCCTGAAGGCAGTTCCGCACCCCGCTGACACTTCAACCCTATTTGAGGTAGTAAGTAACATGGCGCACTAACCCAGGGGAACCGACGGTTTTAGGTACTCTCCGAGGCAACGTGGGTTGCAACGTATGAGCGAATCACTCATCCAACTATACACATATGCATACTGTTTGACCAATAATCTCGCCACGCTACTCCCTATATATTAATTAATTAACGAATTCTTTTCAGCAAATAATATTTAAACAAGTGAAAAATCTATATATACTATATAGTATAGTAGAAAGGAAAAGAACAAGGGGTTTAAGGAAAGCATCACAGGGACTTCAGCAACAATTCTCGATATCACTTAATGATTCAACATTCATCCCTGAACACAATGGAAAAACTGTAATTTATTAGAACAAAACCAATAAAAATGAAGATAACTGCAACCAACATGGTAGAAGTATATAAAAGAAAGTGGACCGAACGATGACGCTGAGGAAACACCAGCAGATATCAGGAAAATGCGGTTGTAGTGGCGAGATAACAAAATGTGCCATTCTGTAGCTCGTATAAATACCAAGCAATTCAAAAACACAGTGTATAACTTCAAAATCGATTACTTACACAAAAAATTCTGAAAAATAAGTAAAATAGGATAAACATTAAATTTACTAAAAATTTGTCTTGTGAAAAGCGTCCTACCTACGCTAAATAATTAGAGTATTATGTACTTTATATTTAAAGCTTTCTCTATAAGTAGCTCTCTCTCTCTCGCTCTTTATATCTATATCTACAGTGTTTTCGTAAAGTAGTGAATAAATTCGATAAATCATTTTAGAAGGGTTTTCACAGAAAATCCTCGGACATGTCAACCTTATTTTTTATGAGTGTATCTTTCCTGATAATTGTCATTTTTCGATCGTCTTTTGTTTTCGCACTATGACGTCATCAACAATTTTTTTAAATGACACCCCATCCTTTTGTTCGCGAATTTGGATACAGCACATTTTTCTGCATACGACATTGTCAAAAACATATGACCTTGAAAAGGAAAGTTTTCGAAATAATCGGTCCCAAAGTTTCAAAAATGTATGGTAAAGTGATTAGAGTAGACGAATAATAATTTAAAAAAAGACGTTTTTGACAGCTGTTTGAAGTTATTTCTTGAAAGAATGCATTTCTTATCTTTTGTTTGTCAAAAGTAGTCTATTTCAAGCGTTTATTAATTAGTAACTTTGTCATTTTATAAAAAATGGTTAAATTAACTGAAGGTCAAGGTCATACGTTTTTGACAATGTCGTACGCAGAAAAATGTACTGTATCCAAATTCGTGAACAAAGGGATGGGGTACCATTTAAAAAAATTGTCGATGACGGCATAGTGCGAAAACAAAAGACGATCGAAAAATGAAAATTAACAGGAAAGATCCACTCATAAAAAATGAGGTTGACGTGTCTGAGGATTTTCTGTGAAAACCCTTCTAAAACGTTTTATCGAATTTATCCACGACTTTACGAAAGCCCTGTATATATATATATATATATATACAGTGTGTCCCACTTAAGACCTTACCACCCTCGTAAAATTTGCATTTTTCAACCGATTTTCGTAAACTTTTTTTTGTTGGATAGATCTCTGAAAAATGCTTTAAACGCATATGTCACTTGTTTTGACGACTAAACTCGTGGCCAACTGTGATCCCTTTTTGGGGTCGAAATTTAGAGAAGTACTATTAGGGATTTTTTCAGTGCAAAAATAACCACGGATTCTTATTCGGGACCACTTAAAACTCTACAATACCCATTTTTATCGCTCTTATATACAGGGCGTCCCAGCTGGGACATTTTTTAATTTTTTGATAAGAAGAAAAGTGACGCGAATTAAACACATTTAGTGGATATTCTAATAATACCG
>JABXWE010021820.1:0-37900 GCA_014611495.1 Limonius californicus | reverse complement strand
ATCTAGGATTAGTAATGTTTACAAAACTATTGATGTGCGAGTGGTGAAAGAACCGTATATCATGTTTTTTGGGTTGTTTCTCTAATGTACAGGGTGATCTTTACTTAAGTTCTGCTATATAATTTCACCGATATAAGATGTACAGTATTATTAGTTTTTTTTTAGTAAGTTGTTATCTAATATTAGTAATGTTTACAAAACTATTGATGTGCGAGTGGCGAAAGAACCGTATAACATGTTTTTTGGGTAGTTTCTGTAATGTACAAGATAATCTCCATTTAAGTGCTGCTATAGTAATTTCACCGATTATAATATGTACAGTATTATTAGTATTTTTAGTAAGTTGTAATCTAGGATTAATTATGTTTACAGAACTATGGAAGTGTGAGTGGTGAAATAACTGTATAACATGTTTTTTAGTTGTTTATCTAATGAACAGGGTGATTTTAATTTAAGTGCTGCTATA
This sequence comes from Limonius californicus, assembly GCA_014611495.1. Taxonomy (NCBI): domain Eukaryota; kingdom Metazoa; phylum Arthropoda; class Insecta; order Coleoptera; family Elateridae; genus Limonius; species Limonius californicus. The sequence continues at coordinate 37,434 of JABXWE010021820.1, read as the reverse complement.
GTAATTACACCGATTTTAATATGTACGGTTTTATTAGTTTTTCTGTTGTTATCTAGGATTAGTAATGTTTACAAAACTATTGATGTGCAAGTGGTGAAAGAACCGTATAACATGTTTTTTGGGTTGTTTCTCTAATGTACAAGATGGTCTTCATTTAAATGCTGCTATAGTAGTTTCACCGATTATAATATGTACAGTATTATTAGTATTTTTAGTAAGTTGTAATCTAGGATTAATTATGTTTACAAAACTATAAAAGTGTGAGTGGTGAAATAACTGTATAACATGTTTTTTAGTTGTTTATCTAATGAACAGGGTGATCTTAATTTAAGTGCTGCTATAGTAATTACACCGATTTTAATATGTACGGTTTTATTAGTTTTTCTTTAAATTGTTATTTAGGATTAGTAATATTTACAAAACTATTGATGTGCGGGTGGTGAAAGAACTGTATAACATGTTTTTTGGGCTGTTTCTCTAATGTACGAGATGGTCTCCATTTAAGTGCTGCTATAGTAGTTTCACCGATTATAGTATGTACAGTATTATTAGTATTTTTTAGTAAGTTGTAATCTAGGATTAATTATGTTTACAAAACCATGGAAGTGTGAGTGGTGAAATAACTGTATAACATGTTTTTTGGTTGTTTATCTAATGTACAGGGTGATCTTCACTTAAGTTCTGCTATATAATTTCACCGATTATAATGTGTACAGTATTATTAGTTTTTTTTTAGTAAGTTGTTATCTAGGATTAGTAATGTTTACAAAACTATTGATGTGCAAGTGGTGAAAGAACCGTATAACATGTTTTTTGGGTTGTTTCTCTAATGTACAAGATAATCTCCATTTAAGTGCAGCTATAGTAGTTTCACCGATTATAATATGTACAGTATTATTAGTATTTTTAGTAAGTTGTAATCTAGGATTAATAATGTTTACAAAACTATGGAAGTGTGAGTGGTGAACTAATTACATAACATGTTTTTTGGTTGTTTATCTAATGAACAGGGTGATCTTAATTTAAGTGCTGCTATAGTAATTACATCGATTTTAATATGTACAGTTTTATTAGTTATTTTTTAAGTTGTTATCTAGGATTAATAATGTTTACAAAACTATTGATGTGAGAGTGGTGAAAGAACTGCATAACATGTTTTTTGGTTGTTTATCTAATGTACAGGGTGATCTTCATTTAAGTGTTGCTATAGTAACTTCACTGATTATAATATGTACAGTTTTATTAGTTTTATTTAGTAAGTTGTTATCTAGAATTAGTAATGTTTACAAAGTTATTGATGTGCGAGTGGTGAAAGAATTGTATAACATGTTTTTTGGGTTGGTTCTCTATTGTACAAGATGACCTCTATTTAAGTGCTGCGATAGTAATCTCACCGATTATAATATCTACAGTATTATTAGTTTTTCTAGTAAGTTGTAATCTAGGATTAATAATGTTTACAAAACTATTGATGTGTGAGTGGTGAAAGAACTATATAACATGTTTTTGGGTTATTTATCTAACGTAAATAACTGTTTATTGTTCTTTCGAGGTATCTACTTAATTTACAGGGTGATCTTTATTCAAGTTTTGCTACGCTAATCTCATTTATTAAGTTAGTACAGTTAAAAAACGTTTTTCAGATTTATGATCTAGGATTAATAATATTTATAAAACTATAACATACAGTGTGTAATCTAATAACTGTTAAATCTTCTTTTTATATATCTATCTAATAGGTAGAGTGATTTTATACTAAGTTCTGCTACGGATATTTCGGTTATTGTATTATATACAGGATTATTAGTTTTGATTAATTTTATCATCTAGGATTAGTAATGCTTACAAAACTACCAAAGTATTAGTATCTAAACAATTGTTTAACGTTCTTCTTGGGTGTTTAGTTAATATACAGGGTGGTCTTAATTCAAGTATCAATACAGTAATCCCATTTATGATATCATATACAGAGTGAATAGTTTGCACTAAGTTGTAGTGTAGGATTATTAAATGTTTACAAATAAATAACCGTTAAACTATATTTTTGGATATTTATCTTATATACCGGGTGATTTTAATTCAAGCGCTGCTACGGTAATCTCACTTATTACATTCAAAATGGTATTAATAGTATTTAAGAAGTTTAGCATAGAGGATTAATAATATTTCGAGTACAAAATATAAAAGTTCAGGGCCGTATTAACTAAAAACCAATAATGAATCATTGTTATGGTTATTTAAACGTATGTAAGGGCGGAATTCGCATTTAGTCTCAATTTCCGTACGTTAAATAATTTAGAGCTTTATTAGCTTCGGGTCTTTTTCAATTTGTAAATTAAATGAATTTAGTAAACTTGAACAATTTAAATTCCGGCATACTCTCAAGGCTTCCGTTTTTAATTCGTACAAGTTTTATTGAAATAAAACCCCTGAGCAAAACGGCGAAACAAACTACTTAAACTCGCATTAAACATAACGGGGAAGGAAGTATGCTAATCAAGGGCAACTTTTTGCGAGGCCGCCCAGCGCGGCACAAGGAAAGTTGGATTTTTAACTTTTCATAAGGCTCATAAGCCAAAGCGAATGGCACGTTAAGCCCTGTGAGGTTTAGACCAATCACTCCTTCGGGAATACGGTCCCACTATACGGTACACCATAAAATTAAACAAGGAGAATAAAAAAAGTCGAGCGAATACGCAGAAACGGGGCGGCAATAAACTGATTCATTTTTTATGAGGAATAACTCCAAAAAGGCGAAAGGTCTTAATAAACGTTTTGCATTTTAGATTTTCACGGCTTACTCGGTTCGTGTTTGGCTTGTTTTCAGGAATGTAACGGTATCAAGCCGGATAATTAGTTATGCGGCATGAAATCGGGCTACCATCTGTGAAATTATATGTTATTATTCTGGTAAATTAATTTAACTGTAGGGACTGAATTGCATCATAACATTTCATTCATTTGGGAAAAAGGAAATTGCAATTTTGCGATTGTTTATATTTCCCAACTGTTATCCTAGTAAATAACCTATGCATGGCTTCTCGGTTCAGTACTGGCAGTAACCATAAATTTACCCAATTACATTGTAATGTAGGGAAATGATTTCTTGGATACGGTGTCGAGCTCTAGATCTTCTACAATTCAAAAAATGTATACACGGTGTCTCGAAATTGAAGCCCATGTTTGGGAACTGATTCAGGGGGCTGAAACAAATCGAAAAGTGAGAGTGGACATTTTTCCAATTCTCCTTCGTTATCGAGTTATTGATAAAAATGTAAACTATAAGTTTTATGGTACGGTAGCCCCAATTAGTTGTGTAAAATAACCCAATTAGGTGGTTAGGGCGAAGTTAAAAATGAATTAATCGTTCTGTGATATTGATAGACATAATTATTTTCATTTTATCTGCTTTTTGTGTTTAAAATGGAATGATGCTATTGTAATCGAGATTACGTCAATATGTTGAAAGTAGTAGGTGCGTGTAATGGCAATGTTACTGCTGCTGCTAGGGGATGTGCGGAAAGTGTTCCAAATTGTCAGCACCCTGATGCAAGAACTCTAAGACGATTACAGGAAATAGGTATCATTAACCTATGCTAAGCATCGATCAAAAAGAGCAGGTTCTTGAATTTGCTGAGGCGGAACCAAGTACAAGTCTTCGAATTGTGCTGTCCCAACCTCATTTTCAAAAAGACACGATTCACAAATTATTAAGAAGAAATGTTCTGCATCCACTTAGGCCTCAAGAAGTTGAAGTTTTGCATGACGGAGATAGGGGGCTTCGAGTAAATTTTTGTAAATTGTTGGGGCATGGTGCTATGTAAAGCAAGAATAAAAATACAACTATCTGAAAGAAAATCACCTAAATATGTAAACAAACTTGAATATAATAAACAATATTGAATAGTTCAAAAATGACACACTAGGAAATTATACTCAGAAAGATTGGAAAACATAATTAAAAACAAGATTAAAACAGAACATACAGTTGAACAAAGTTGGGAAAAAATAAAATAAAACATACTGATTGCAGTCGAAGAGGCCTTGGGCACAAGAAAAATAAATATTAATGCTGACCACAGTAAAACACCATGGTTCAACAAAGAAATCAACACATTAGCTGAGGAAAAGATAAAAAGAGATAGGTATATCTCCAACAGAGACCAAGATGAACGCCAAAACTATATTCAGAAAAGAAACGAATTAAATGCTAAAAAAGGCAAATCAGAAAAGATTACTGAACTGCCTCTAGTAAATTTATGGAAAGTGATCTATATGGAGCGCAGCGAAAGGTATGGAAAATGGTAAGAGGAAGAAAACAATATAAATGGATTCCAACAAACCAATGCAATTAAAAGTGATCAATGGCAAAACTATTTCAAAGAGCCTTATCTAAACAACCATACCGCAGACGAATTAGAAAATGAAGTTGAAGAGGAAACCCAAAAAGACGAAGATGAAGTCAAAGATACTGTTACGTTAGACTTCGTTAGAGGAACATAAAGTAGAAGAAGTCATTAAAAGACTTAAAATTAGAAAGTTGCCAAATGAAGACGGGATATCCAATGAATGAATAAACTACGGAGAAGATACAATGGTACAAGAAACAATAGAATTAATTTGAAAAACTCTCACAGCAAAATACAGTCCGATTGTAATAATAGCACTACGTTTCCGATATTTAGAAAGGGTCATAAAAGATAACCGGCCAATTATAAAGGAATAACCCTGCTAGAATTGATAATAAAATTGTTTACCAGCATACTCAAAGATGAAATAAATAAACTCACAACAATAAGGGAAGAACAACAAGGATACCGGCAAAACCTTCAGACGCCATATTTATATAAGGAAAACAAAAGAAAAATCTTTAGAATTTCAAAAGCCTGCATTCCTCTGTTTTATAGACTTGATTAAAGCTTTTGATAGCGTGAATCTGAAAGATATACTAACCATCCTACAAGAATTAAACATTCCACACAAAATAATACGACAACTTAACATCGCAAACTTTATCAAGGCAAAGTATAACAACGAATTAACAGAAAACATAAAGAATACAAGGGGATAGCCCAAGTCCGCTCCTTTTATGCTTGTTAATGGATAGACTAATAGAACAACTTACAACAGTAAATGAAGCCTATAGAATGGGCGCAGAAAAAATTAAACTAATTGGATATGTAGAGGATATAGTGCAGAAAATGAAGATGGATTACAAAAGTTGTTGGACAAATTTAAACAAGGAGCCGATAAATACAACATAATAATAAATGTCGACACAACTAAATGCCTTACGACCGTAGAAGAACCATTGCGTCGCAAATTGGAAGTAAATGGAAAAGTAATGCAACAGGTAATGACCCCTATTTAGGGGTGTTAATAACTAGTTAAGGGGATACACAAGAGGAAATAAAGAAACAAGTGAATAAAGCAGCTGCAGTATCAGGCGCATTGAGAGATGTAGTGTGGAGAAACAGAAGCATGAACAAAACAAAAATTTAGTGTTAGGTTGATATTAACCCACAGCATTGAAACAACAGCGGACACACGAACAACTAAATAAATGTCGAGAACAAATGAAATGAAAATATTAAGGGGTATATGTGGAAACAGATTAGTAGACGTAATAAGAGAGGAAGAAATTGGAGAACTGTGCGAAGTAGAGTACGTAGTGAGATGGGGAAGAAAAGAAGAAAAAAGCAATGGAGGAAACATGTCCACCGAATGGAAGAAGATAGAATTGCCAAAATATGCATTACCAACATACCACATGGAAATAGGCCAAGAGGAAGACCCCAAGAAGGTGGAAAGGAAGCTGGACCTCTGGTCAGAAGAACCGGCTTGATAATCGAAGTAACATAGGTCAACGACCTATTAAGAAGAAGAAGAAGAGAGCGAGGTTGTTGCACAGCGTATAAAATGGTCCACATTTCATTAAAAAGGTTTTGTGGAGTGATGAATCCACATTTACTGAGACGAGTATCACAAACACTCATAACTTGTATGAATTGAGGGATGAAAACATTTACTTATATGCAATAGATTTTATCATAGACGATAGTCAATAACCATTTGGGCTGCGTTATTAAATAACAATGTAATTGGTCGACACATTCAACCTAACCGACTTACTTTAGCCTTGTGTCTTCAATTTTTAAATGAAAATCTACCACTGCCATTGCTCGATGAAGCTCCATTAGTCATCAACCATCATAATAGTGATCCTCGTTTGTACGGCTTGCGCAGACTCGAGGCGGTGTGAGGCAAAGCTAAGTTAGTTTGTGCTATGCACAACAGGGCTACCGTGTTGGTGCGAAATCGTGCTTGACTAGTCTGGTGTGTGGATGTTTTTGTTTATGCTCTTGTTACTCCTCTAATGCGGCCGTAGTACGAGGAGTGCTATTAATTTGATCCCCAACGGCAAATCGACACAGGGGCCCAGTACCGACCACCAAGGAAATTAGAAAAATTTCCGACCCTCGAGTGATTCGAACCTGGAAGCATTTGGACTCTTATGTCCAAGGTTTGGCTCTCTTACCATTGAGCCATTCCCGCGCTGAAGTTCCATTAGTAGTTAGATGAAATTGTTGGTTCCAACATGATAATGGTGCACCGTCCCATTATCAAATACAAGTGAGAAAGTTTCTGAATGAAAAATTCCCTGGGAAGTGTAAGCATACCATGGCCTGCTAGATCACCAGATCTGAATTCCTTGGATTTATATTACTGGGGCCATTTGAAAGAAAACGGTTACCACGAACCTGTTGTGAAGATGCCGTAGTTCGTATTCATGTTGCTGTGGCGTTAATGAACGAAAATATGCTACAGGGGGTTTGTGCTCCCATGCGAAATCTTGCAAATGTTGCCTTGAAGTAGGAGGTAACCTATTTGAACACATTTTGTGACAACACATGTGGACAATATCTTTTTTGTTAATATGTATATAATTTTTAAAAAGTTTAATTGAAATGTTACATTTTTATTTTCTAACAATAACGCGATATCGAAGAACAATCCCCTCCCCCGCCGAACCAAATTCCCAAAAGCACTGTGTTGATTTTCAGACACCCTGTATAAACAGACCTTCTTTTACCCAAAGAAGTTGCCGGCGAAGACTGCACGAAGCGATATTTTGACGATGGATACATGCGCTAAATCAAACCTTTCCTTAATAAGAACTCAAATGACAGTAGTTAACGTTTTACTGCACCTATAAAGTGCGACATGCGACTTATGGTCTTAAAACTTTAATACAACGCGCAACTTTTAAGTGTTTATTAAAGTGCTGAAGTAAACTTTCAATTCATAAACTAAAATACCAGCACTGCAGGTAATAAAATCCAACTGAATTGCTAGTTTTAGATAGTTTGCCAACAGTATTTATTACATTTTATTTCTGCGCATCTTTTCTAATTTCGTGAAAAGCAGAACAAGCTTGAAAATTTCACAATACGATATTACTATTTTAGCGTGTAATTGAAATTTAACTCTCTGTGTAATTACATTGTTTACATTGCTCTTATTATGTGCATTCGTTTTGTTGATAATTTAACAATACAATATTAGACTGTTTTATTTTTGTAATGGTAATGTAACGGTATTCGTATTCTTCCTTTAATTTTTGTTTGAAATAATTGAAGAGAGGCTGTGTTTTTCAAAAAAGTGGCCAAATGCCGGTAAAAATGAGATATTAACGTCTCAATGCGACAAATTCTTCTTTGTATTTGTTGGTTTCTTTCTTCGTGCTATTTTTTGATACTCGGATGTATTTCTTACCGTATTGATCCCATCCGTTTATTAAATTAGAGGAAGGTTTCTTGTAAAAATCAATTGGCACTTTAAACTTAGTGGCCAAGCATCTGACTTTGTCCCCCCTAAATGATCACTCCCTTCTTGTTTTCACTACCATACATGTTCCTTTTTCTGATTTTCCTGCTGTATCAAATATTTTCCTCCTCTATCTCGAACTAGTTTAGTTTCAATATTGTCGATTGGGTTGTCTACCTATTCTTCGATTAATTACTCAAATTGTTATCTCTTATAAGGTCTATCTATCTATTCTTCGATTTATAAATTCAATCGTTTCTCTACTATTTTCTAATTCCCCCTAATTCGTACTAGGTTTAGTTATAACGTAGTCAGTTAGGTTGCGTATCCATTCTTCGTTTTATGAGCCAAATCTTTTCCCTTCTTCCTCTTTAAGTTCCGCTCCTATCGGAGATTGGTAATCATTACAGCTATACGAACCATATCTACCGCTAATCTACAGCAGAATTAGTCCCTTAGGTTGCTTAGCCATGAGACTTTTCTTCTGTCCATCGATTTCTTTGCTTTAATTTTACCTTGAATTATGAATTGAAGTATGCTGTATTTGTAACCTCTTAGAACATGGTTCTATATTTTCCCTTGCATTTTTATTATTTAACCCTCCCCATCTCTTACTAATTTTAGTATTAACATTGTTAGCTGGTTACCTATCTGTTCTTAGTTTGCGAATAAAAAAATTTCCCTACTTTTTTGTAATTTAACCTTCTCCATCTATTACTAAGTTTAGTTTTAATATGGTCAGTTGGGTTGCCTATCTATTCTTCAATTCATGAATTATTTTTTTGTTTTGACTTTTTCCGATTTTTCTTAGATTCTTTGCGATTGATTGATACGAAATCTATTAATTTTTTTGTTTGCTTACCCTTCGTCTCTACAATAAATCTCTTCCTAATAGCCCCTTATTTTATTCACATTTCTTCCCCAACTAGTCTATTACCTTCCCCTTTCTTCCCCTGCTCTTCCTTTTCAAATTAGGGTTGGCTGTGAGTGCTACTAGGCATGTCGTAGTTGTCATGTTACATAACGGCCAATACCGACCGTACCTTATGTGTATTTCTTCCAATGTAAACACAAGCAAAGTGACCTTAACATCAAAGCGTATCTAGTCGCATTTTAAAAATTAACAAATAACACACGAATTATAACAACCAGAGGAAACAGATTTTGACAGGTGAATAAATTAATTTAATTTCAGAGTTGTTTAAATTGGCCTTTGTTTATAGTACAATCTCAGACATGCAAAACATTTTCGTGGCCTTCCCTAATTTGAAAACTTTTTGATCACATGTTATTGTTAAGTATACCTATCCCTCTTCCTATTATCCATATTTTATTTCATTTACTGCTTTCCCTTATTAAGCTTATCATCTCTCCCTTATTGTTTTAGCTGCCAATTTGGATATTTCATTGTATCCCTTAGCCCTTCAACCTGTATCCTTCTTCTTTTTTATTCATTAGTAAGTATTTTCGGCCTTACATATGTACGGTTATCCATCAATTATTATATTAACTCTCCTAATCCTAATCCTTACTTAATCTCAATTGACCTTCGACTCGTTTAACCCATTTCATTCATTAACATACGATCCCATTGATATTATACTCCTTTTAGTCGTTTCAGTCACTACTTCCTCTCCGATATTTATCTTTTCCTTTATTTACCTCTCTCCCTAGTCTACTTTGTTCCATCTTATTTACTTTGATTGTTTCCAAATTAATACCGAGGAAAGTGTTTTTATTCCACTAGCTCCACAAGATGGAGTAAAATGGAGAGAGATTGGAGAAACTTACACCAAAAAATAGAGGCTGGTTTTGCATCTTTTCGTTTTTCCGGTCACTGTTCCTTCTCTCCATTATTCACTTCTTCCTTCATTTTTCTCTTTTAACCGTTCTCGAAGTCCAGTACCCCCCCCTTCCCATGTTAAACCCTTAACTTTGAGCCTTCTACTCTATTATCATTCGCATTCTGTTTACAGAAATTTCCTTAATGTTTGTTAAAGGTTAAGGAATTTTATAAGTGAAGGCATTCAAATACCGACAATAAGTTATATATCTAAGATACATCCACCATAATGAAACAACAATCTCCGCCAGTTTTCTTCAATAATATAGAAATCTGAAGGATGGCAAGTGTAAAGTACCTAGGAATCCATCATGATAGCAAGTAGACGTGGAGGGAACACATAAAGAAGAAACGAAAACAGATTGAAATAAAAATGAGAGAACTATATTGGTTACTAGGTAGAAGTTCAAAAATGTCACTAGGAAATACAACCTTCATATATAAAGCCATAACTGTACCCCTATGGACCTATGGGGCTGTGCCAGTAAATCCAGCATCGACATTATCCAATGTGCACAATCAAAGATCCTCCGAGCAATAACTGACGCCCCACGGTATATCACAAATCAGACATTCTATCAAGATCTTAATGTACCAACCGTTCAAGGTGTAATTCAAAAAGAAACAGTAAACACCATGAAAAGCTAGAATTCCATGACAATCTTCTACATCAGCCGCTTTTGCATTACATAACTACAGAAGACTGAAAAGGAAGTAGCTAGTGGACCTTGAGTGAGGTAGAAGAGGTTTTCCTCGCTAGAGAAGCCTCATTAAGACAGAAAAGGGGTGTCTTCAGATGGTTTCTATGGTAGCACAATAGCTTAAAGAATGTAATTTCTGATTGGTGTTTAAATCAATAATAAAAAAAAAATATCTAAGAGTAAGTATAAGTTATTTAAGAATCAAACATATGTTGTAGTCAATGCTTTAACTCATGATATGGTATGAGAAAGTTACTCGCAGCCATATTATGAGGGTTTCTACTACATATTTGGTTAAATTTTTACTCTATTCTGAATGCTTTTAATATAGAATTAATACAAGATAGTATGTGGATTTCAGAAACATCCAGCATTGTAATTTTTAAGGAAAGGGCGATGGAAACAGTGTGATAATAAAAAAACAGAGAGCAAAATGTGGAAGAAACTTTATTAATATTAATATGGGAAATAACTAAAGGAAATGGTGGAAAAACACGTAAGAAAAATAGAAATGCAAGTTTACAGTTTGTGTTAACAGACAGGGAAAACACGGAAATACAAATAAAGCTTAAAGAACTGAAGCGAATACCAAAAAATGCGAAAAGAAAACAGCGTGGCATGTTTAGTATTTTTAAACTTGCTCGTCCATGAAAAATACAGTTTGTCTTGTTCAAGAGTTACGGTGACTGCACTTCTTTTTATTTTCCTATATAAACAACTTGTAACCCGCGAAACTCAATAATGATAACATTTCTCCGTGCTTTACAAATCAGGTTTCTGAAACCTCAACCTCTGTTTCATCCATCTTGTGCTGACCCTGACGATATTTCTTTATCAATACTAACGGAAAAATCTCACGTCGGCCTGCATTATAACTTAATTTTGGGAATTGTAAGTTAGGTTTCCTGTAAGCATTCCGGACGTTTTTCCTTTGCTATGCATGACTATGTGAATATTTAAAGTCTTTGTTTTGTCTTCGTCTTATAAAAGATATCAAGTCTCGAAGTTTTGGTAGGAAGTTCAATGTTATTCCCTATCCAATCGTTACGCATGAGCCCCCATGTTTAAATATTAAAATGAGTTTTTTACGTAAAGTTTGTTCTCCTTAGAGCCGTTATACTTTTTCTGATCTTAAAAGTTTGCTAACAATGGACACGAAAAGATTATTATAGGTGTATTGTACTTCGCGTAAAGTGGATCCAGAACTTTTGAATAAGTTAATAATGAGGGGTTGCTCAAAAACTGCATCGCAACGCAAGGTGCTCCCGGACTAGCATAATAAATAAACTAATTAGTAGGGGAAAGAAGTTGCAAAGAGGGAGAAATGCTAATTAAGTAATAACATTTATTAATATCGAGATTTTAATTTAAAAATAATAAGCGTAAAAATATGGAACAGATTCCGATCCCAAGTTTTATATACGCGAGGCAAGGAAGTAAAATAAATTCCATCGCTGCTCTCTGTTTGGATATCGTTGATCAATAATTTAATAAAGTTTCGGATTTGAGAGCAAATAGAACACTGAATTTTTATGTTACTAAACGAAAACTTGCCCCTTCTCTAATATTCATGGAATAACAAAACCGAAAATGAAACGAAGTTGAAAATTCTGGATCTCGCGTAAACTTCAGCGTGTGGAGATCTTTCGTATTTTATTCCCAATGATAATTTATCCTTATAACGTATGCCCTTAAGTATGAAATATGGATTTTCTTACAATTCTAACGTGAAAGTTCTATTTCCGAAAATACAATCGGAAACATATTTAGGCCCTTCTACATACAATTATACTTTTTATGCAATCTCAGTAATTTAAAGAAAGGAAATATTGGGTCATTCTCTGTTTCGTTAGTCTAATTCAAACCCTAAATGAAATAAGTCTGTTACACCTTTTCCAATACCTAGCTTTAATTGTTTTCCCAATTGCCTCTTCTAGTCTTCCAATTCTCTCCCCCCCCCCCGCTCGATTGTTCCCACTTATCTAAATTCTTACATAATTGATACTGTTAGTTTCTTATTCACCTCTTGTTCACGCTGTCTCTCTCCACTGTAACATACGAAGTGTATAAATTAAGCAAAGAGATTGTTTTCAATTCTTTTATTCGAATAAAATTACAATTCAACATTGTCTCCTTCAAAGTAACTGCCTTAGGAAGCCACACAGCGCTGGAGACGGTTCTTCCACTCCTCATAGCAGTGCTGGAACTTACTGGATTAGCCTTCAGCTGGCCGGTTACAGTCGTTTGAATGTTTTCCAGTGTCCCAAAATGACGTCCCTTGAGGTGATTTTTCAGTCTCGGAAAGAGGAAATGTCACAAGGACTCAAGTCGGGTGAATAAGGAGGCTGAGGAACCACAAGAATGTTCTTACTGACCAAAAAATTGTTTATTGAAATTGCTGTGTGACAAGGCTCATTGTCGTGATGCAACACCCAGTTGTTCTTGATGTTTGGTCTCACACGCATGACCTTTTTTCGAAGTCTTTCAAGAACCTCTCTAAAAGTGTTGATTAACCGTTTGGCCTTGAGGCACAAACTCTTTGTGAACGATTCCCTAACTGTCAAAAAAGCAAATCAGCATGCATTTGATCTTCGACTTGCTCATTCTTGCTTTTTTTGGCCTTGGAGAGGTTGAAGTATGCCATTCCATCCTCTGGAGCTTGGTTTCCGGGTCATACTCAAACACCCAAGACTCGTCACCAGTAATGACCCGTTCCAGACAATGGGGATCATTTTCAATCGATTCCAAAAAATCAAGGCACCTTTCCCTCCTGATGTCCTGCGAAAGGTTTTTCGGAACCATTTTTACCCAGATTTTTCTCATCCCCAATTCATTGGTCAAAATCTGATGAACGGTGGTGTGAATCAAATTCAACTCTTCCCCGATCATTCTGACTGTTAACCAACGATCTGAACCCACAAGATCCCGGACTCTGTAGACATTTTCATCGGTTCTTGCCTTAAACCACCGAAAACCTGGGCCCTTGACAAAACACTGTTTTCGTAGGCCTGCCGAAGTTCTGCAAAAGCTTCCATTGCACTGTGCCCGTTGCTCGAAATTAATGTCACTCATTTTCAGAACGCATTAGAAAAAACTTTTTCACGAAAAAAATCGCTATGGACAACCAAATGACTCTAGCAAGTTCACACTCGTACTGATGGCATATCACATGTTCACCTGCCGCCCCTTCCACTCCCGCGTCCCCAGTGTTGCCAGATCGAAGGTTACGCTACCAGTCTCATTACTTAATTTGTAAACCTCGTAATTCGCTTATTAGTTTTTTCTCCCCTTTTCTACTATTTGATTACCCCATATTTTTGTCTCATTAGGAAACCTATGAAGCTGTTTGCTATTAACTGTGTATTTAAACTGTTGAACAGTTGCCTTTTTCATTTAACTCACCTTTCTCCCATATTTAGAATCGTTCGTGCCATACCTACATTTACCTACTTCCGTTATTTTGTTGCTTTGTTCACTCCATGTATATTTACTTTCGTTTACTCTTATTTCAATAATATAATCCATTCAATTATTTAGTATTTTGCCCCTCTGTTTCCTGATCTGCTTCGTAATGTTTGCCTTCTCCTTATTTATTTCATTCTCCTCTTCTTCCCGTGTTTCTTTCTTTCTGACTGCTTTTATTTATGTTCTTTCTTTTGGGTACAGATTTTCTCCTGGCTATTTTATTAGATTAATCATTTAAGTTGTATAACAAAACTATTGAATAGATGCGACATTTCCGCTTTAGCCTCTCCTTGACTATGTTTCCTTTCGTCCTATGTTTATTTACTTTCTTTACTGCTTAACTGTTTTCCTCAACACTTTCGTTGCTGTAACCCCCTCTTTCATGAACAGAAACCCCATAACCAATTATGCGCTTCCTATTTTTCATTCTTTTTCATTGATTCGCTATCATCCTTGTCTATTTGATCCTTGTCTATTTCATCCTTATCTATTTCATCCTCCGTTTCTTAATGGGTTTTATTTGTGGCTCTCTTTCGTTATTTACTTTATATAAGTCACTCCCTCTCTTACTTTCTTCCTTTTGCTATTTATCCCCATCGTTTTTTTATTAATTAATATAAACCGTAACTATTTATGTCCGTTCTTTCTATCCTATCCTTCTTTCTGATTACCTACTGTCTCTATTTTATTAGACTTCTAACAATTGAATAGACTTCTCTTTTATTTGCCCCACAATTTATGTATTTTCTCCTTTGCTGCTTTACGCGCCTTAGGTAATAATACTTTAGTTATTTTCCTATCATCGTTATGTATAGGGAGGATATGGTTCATTTCCAGACGATTTTTGTGTAATGAGTTACTACTTCCTTTCCTACCTCTCTCGCCAATCTGATTTACTCATACTAGTATAAATCCCCAACTAGTTGTACTCTTCCTTGCTCAGATTGTCCATCTTCTTCCCATTTACTCCTCTTTTTTGTTCATTCAGTATTTACAATTTCTCTCTCTGCCTTGTTTAATTGATCCGCTTTCTCTTGCTTTCGTTTCTCTTTGGCTGCTCTAGTTTTATTTACATTCTACAACTTCCGTTATTTCTCTTTTCTTCGTGTCTCATTATCTCTAATACATATTCCCAATCATCAATGTTCTTTCTTCCTCTGATTTTGATTCCTCACTTTACGTCTTCCTACATTTCTTTTAACCAAGTGTTCCTTGCCTTTATTATCTATTGATTCCTCCGTATTGTTTATGTTTCATACTGGTGGAATTTTCTTTATCTGCATTTTATACTGCAGGGCAATCCTTAGTTGTCCTGATTTCACACCATCCTCCCTTCAGTTTATTTATTCATAGTAATACAACCTTCGAATCATTTATGTTTCTTCTTACTTCAATTATTTTCCCATTGTCTAGTTACTACTGTGTACTGTTTGTTTTATTTAGTGTTTCCACTAATCTTTGGTAATGTATTTATTTGCTCCTCTTCCTTATTTTGGTTGTTTTTTGGTCAAGATTGCTTTAGATACTTTCTACACCGCAGGTTCCTTATTTTCTCTCCCTTAGCATCGATTTCCTTCATTTTTTGTAGGCAATACAAATCCCAGAACTCTTGACGCTTTTTCTTCCTGGGATTCCTTTTCCTTCTTCTACTTACTCTTCCTATTAACCAACGGTTGTACTACTTCCTTCTATTTCTTTCTAATTTCTTTTCGTTCTTTTTGTTAATACTTTTTCTTTGTACACTTTGTATATACTCCAATATCTCCATTACTTCCTCAGTCTTTGCATCCGTATTCGTTCATCTCCATATTATTCAATATACATATATTCCTGAGTCCCTATCCTCTTTCTTCGCTTCGCTATCTTCAATATTTTATCCAACTCTTTCGCTATTTTTCTTTGCCCAATTCATTCTTGTTCTCTCTTATTTTTATTAATTTCATTGTTTTCAATTGTTTTCTTTATCCCCTCTTCTTGTATTCATCACAGTACACTTTTGTTTTGATTAATACAAACCTCCAATCATTTACGTACTTTTTCCTCTTCATCATTTCCTTCGTTTATCCGACTACGTTTATTTCCCTATTTCCTGTTTATACAAATCTTTTGAAAATCCATTATTTCCTTATGACCCCATCATCTATAATGTTGTTTATTTGGGTGTTATTAACATTCATAAACAATCGAATATAAAATATATAGACTTCAAATTGTGGTAGTATATTTCAGCAAATCCTGAATAATGCGAATAATTAGTTTTCAGAACTAAATCGGTTTATTCCAGCAGCAGCTGAACAGGAAAAACTTCATATTGGTGTTTCCGCGCTTCTGTTCAACTCGACGTTCTAATTTCAGCTTTCAACTTTAATGCCGCTTTATTTGGCAGCGATGTAGAGTATCGACTTGACCTTAATCCCATTTAGTACCTTTTGAAGGGTGAAATTCCTCGATTTAGAACTATTTGTGCACAATGGAAAACGTTCAAAAATGTTACCGTTCAAAAGCAAAAATTTACAACAGAAAATGTGTATGCTCTTATTTCTGTTTAAATTTTACTTGAGATGGTTTACAAAACGGTTTTGTTATTTTTGTTGTATTTGAAGTTAATTTTTGGTGTGCCAAAAGGTATTCTACAGATGGCGTGTGTCTATCTTACTGATAATAAATAATGGTGAAAAATTCCTTGGAAATAATTTAATCAAATTTTCCATCTCCTTCTTGAAACATGCTTTGGCTTTTGGCTTTATGGAGGACATTTGGGGCATCGTAAATCAGCCGTTATGTTATCAATAAATTAGAGGCCTAAAGTTCAATAAAAATTACTCTGGTCCTGTTTAAACTCACTTCATAAAACTCCCAACATCCCAGGGAAGATTAAAAATTCAGAAAGTGTAGAAACACATAAAGCGAGCAGTCATTAGCGAAATTGGGAGAAGCCCCTAATAAATCCTCATTCAGTCCGGTTCTGATCGATTTTGATTGTAGAGCGCAAGAGGCTTTCCCTGAAGGTTACGTTAAGCGCTGAAAACCCCAAATTACAAGCTAGCTTTTATTTTAGAACTATGTCCGATACTTATTTATTTAGCGCTACCCCCGAACCAGATAAAAATGACAGTTCGAATGGTCTTCCCGTTAAAAATTCAAATGGCTTGAAAGACCTTTTAATTACTAGCCTGTGTTTGCGTCAGATTTTGAAAAATAAATGAGGTTGAGCTACACTTTCTCCACCGGACGTGAAAGTGTGGTCGACCCTCATCGTCTAATAAGTCCAATTGGGCTGCCATGTCGATGTTCTTCGTTTTATGGGAGACGTATCGGAATATTATTAGTAAGTGGAAATTAAGTTATGTAAGAGACTCGGCTTTCGCATTGTAAGGGGCGACAAACACACAATGGGTGGGATTCTGCAACGTACTGTAGCTTACATGCATGTTTATGCATGAGTTTACACACTGTTTAAGTTATATACAAAACACATTCACAGGCGTATTGTTTGCAATCTACGGCGAAATTAATAGAATCTGTTCTTCAGGTTTAATTTAATATGTAAATGTCTGGAAGCTCTCAGTAATGTTTGATTTAATTTCATAGCAGATCTCTAACTAAACAATGCACAATAATATTGGAAACGTGATAAATTACTTTGCATAAGTACCGCGCTATTCGTTGCAACAGTTTACGCTTTATGCTATATAAATGCAACATTAACTTAAAGATTTCAGCATGTACCAATGCTTCTTGTTAATTTTGCATTTTCATACTTCCTTCAGAAGAACCGAGGATTCTATTTGTGCATTCAGCACTTTCTAGAAGTTTAGCGTTTTAGATATTCATGTATGCTGTTAACAGATAAAACGATGATATTTTACGGAAATTTTAACCATTGTGGCTTATATCCCAACTAATTTTGTACAGAAGTTAAATAGCAGCCGATTTCCACTAGGATATGTATTTATATTTATAGTCTAAGATCCCAAGATCCCAATAATTACATAAACGTGACAATCTACACTAATATTTTTGAAATCGGTATATCAATATACTATTGGATTTTAGGAAAATATACTTCCACAAGTAGCAGACATACCAGTTAATGTAAACAAGCTTTACCCAAGTGCGGTAGAAATAGAAGTCAAACGGGCTTATGAGTACTGGAATTAGGTTGAATGGTGGCGGTGGTTAAGCATGTAAAAACATAAGGAATCTATCTATTTAAAGTCTCTGTGTCTGATAGGAACCTCTGAAAATATGCTATGTTTAATGAAAAGATATTAAAATTATTAATAAATTGTACAAGTGTTGCTTTTGACGCCAACCAACTTACAAATTACAAAAAAAAATTACGTTTAAATTGGAACTGTTCGAAAACTTGTAGGTGTTCTAATTCCAATGGTAAGAAGTTTAACAATAAAGAATCATTCATTTATACAGGATTATTTAGCCGAGAGTACGAAATTCCAAAAATAGGCACCCTATAGGCGATATCTAAATTTTGATTGACGGTATTGTGAATCGGAGATGTTCGTTTGTTATGCTTGATTGTTTACTGGCTTAAATAAAGCTCATTTAAATTAATAAATTGTTACCTATATTTACTATTTTCTGACATTTGAAATATTTAAACTTATATAAAGTTTTAGGCTTCCGTGGTTTGTATATAATGAAGTCATCTTTTTGGAATTAGGCTCAGTCGTAGGATTTATTGATGCTAACGTTACGCTAACCGTTGCAGGTGGCATTAGGAGATACTTTCACTTAAACTTAAATATTTATAAATAAGGGTTTGTAGTTTTGGTTCAACCTTTTTTGTATTTAAAAGTACAAAAGTAGTAAAATACCAAACATACCAAACATGCAGCTCTGATACGTAATACCATCAATAATAAATATAGATAATGCAGTACCTTCTGATAAATATTTTGGGTTCCTATTTTGCGAATGGTAGGTCCGTACTCTCCCATGAATCATTCGGTATTAAGATAACTCACAATGTTCAATTTGGATAATATCAAATTAAATTATGTAAGGATCTATGTATAATTTTGTTTTCGGATTGATTTGGTCGATATGCTATTATATTTTAATTATTATCGGAATGTGGGAGCTGATTTCTAAGTAATTTAAAGTTTGTAGAAGGCCTTACATGAATTTGTAGGTTTTGTAGGACTTTCATCGCTCCAAGAAATTGCATAAAAAAACGTTATAGCTTTTTTAAGCTGATGTATATGGTTATTATAATTAATCACGATTTTAAAACTATGGTAATATTATAAATATTGGTATATTTAAAAACAAAATCCAAAGGTCTTCGATTTTCAATGGCTACCAGTGCTTCTTCTGTAAGTCTCTTTCCTACAGTTTTGCTCTTCCATAATTTTCTTGGCTTGTCTATGTTACTTCGTTCAAATGGTACCGAATTGGAACAGTTGTTTCGGTCGTCTTTCTTCGAGTATTCTGTTTAGATATCCATTCCGTGGCAGCTTTTTTGATGTATTGTATCCACCACAGGTTCTTTAGTACTTATGACATGTCCTATATATATATATATATATATATATATATATATATATATAGCATTTCTTCGTTTAGTGTCCCTACTCCATACGTCAGTGTGCATTCTATTATTTAATACATAATGCCTTTAATTGTTCTCGTGATATGTTTAACCCACACTGTTCAATACATTAATCGCTGCTCGGTTCTGATAAGTTCCTTTTTATTTCCGTTTCAGATAGTTCATTCTTATCAAATGTAGTCCCTGGATGTTTGACTTCTGATGATCAGGGGTTTCGTTCCTTCCAATTATCTTAACAATGTGTTATCCAAATAGTGAGGTTAGCTAAATTTATCTAAAATTTTGAATATGTACCATATTCCATATCAACAAGCCTTCCTTCCAAATTATGGATAGCATCCTTTATCCCAGTTTTTCTTAAAGTATTGTTCGAGGACCCTTTTGGTGACGGTAGTCCAGAAGACGAAAATAGCCTATGAGAGTAAACCAGAAGGTCGCCGAAGAAGGGGGCGGCCAAGAAAAAGATGGGAGACAGATGTAGACGAAGATTTAGGATGTTAGGAGTGAGAAGATGGAGGAACAAGGTCCAGTATAGAAAGGAGTGGAAATCTGCAGTGGAGCAGGCTAAGACTCTGTAAAGGGTTGAAGTGCCAAGAAGGAAGAAGAAGCAGTCCGAGAGACTTACTCTGGGACTCCACTAGAAACTTAAAGGAGATGCTTTCACTTCTATCTGTGTTATCAAACGAATTGTTAAAATTTGATGAAATATAGAAATTGGGGACAGCGACATAATTCTGGATTTATAAGGTGTCTGGCCAAAAAATTTTGATAACCTTTAATTTAAGCTTTTAGCAGATATAGGTACTATTTCTCTACAAACTGATTTACTTTAAGGCTTGGATGTTTGACTGAGATTCTAACAGTATAACCAAAAAGATACATGATTAATGTCTGGTGATTGTGCAGGCCCGTACAATTCCGTTAATCATGGGGCCACCAAAAGACGTTATCAGTATTTCGTTTGCTATCCGGCGTCTTTTCTGTCGGTGCTTCTTTTCAGCGCTAAGGTAGATGTACGGGGGACCTACAGGTTAACGTATAATCCAAACGACAAATTCCAGAGAAGGTTTATAGCATTATGATCCCATGCTTGCCAACCGGATTGAGAAATTGTGTATGGTGGGTTGCAACACAAGATTTTCATACGCTACTTGGTAATGCTGGGGAGTCGTACAAAAGTTACTCAAAATATAGAAAAATTCAAACAAGTATTTCGTTCATTTTTAGTATCATTCTACCAAATAACAAGTCTCGAAAAGAGAAAAGCTGAAGTAAATTTAAGTGAATTTAAGCAACCGTCCATACACCATACCTTAAACAGAAAGCGTTTTAGCTAAAAGCTTCACGTTGATCAACTAAAACCAATTATTGTACGTGATTCAATTTGATGCCTGCAATCAACTTGCATGTCTATCAAATTTTTAAAAACCCTGTTATAAACGAAAACCAATTAACGGACTGTAAACTAATTTGATATTTCCAAATCGATTTTATGCCATGGCCGTTCGCACAACAAAAATCTTTTAAACCCAGTGGTGCACGAAGTATTTATTAACAGTTACTAAAAAATATATTTTTAACCAAAATTGTTAGTTCACAATTTTTATAACAATTGTCTTCGAATTCACACTTAAAGCATGAGTTTTTGGTAATCCACCTGCCAGTGAAGGGGATTTCAAGAGAGAATATCTATTTACATATACAACTGAGTGTTATCTTGTATTTTACTTACCCTCTTCAGGGGAGAAAGTATAGAACTCAGCTATATTCGATTAAAAAGTATAGCTTTTTGACTATTTTAAAGCCACATTGTAGCGTGTTTGTACTTCGTTTATATTTTTAATGACTTGGGATTGAATATAACCTCAAATATTTTTAAGCAGATATGTATGCTTCAATGTCATTATATTTTAGAAATATATAACGGGTCTTTAAAAAGACGGGCAAGTTTTGTTAACATAAACGTATGTCTTAACTTTATATACAACGCATTTACATGATATATTCCTCTATCGGTTGACAAGTAATTGTCAAATATGCATTTGCAATTATTGATGGTAGCTATCTCATGTGATTTCATGTGATTTCAATGATATTTTAATAATTTTACAATTACGGAAAGGCAATATTGGTGTATTTTTACGATTCCGTGCTTTTATTCCTACAAAATTATCGGTTTTGAACCCACGTTAAGCTGTAGGTCCTCTGTCTGTGGTAAATTAAAACGTGCAACACAGACATAAGAGCGAAGATTGCTACGTCTCGTAAGAGATAAAGCATTCGAAGAAGAAGAAGAATCGGGTTTACCATAGATCGTATTGGTGTTCTGATAATGCTTTGGTTTGGTGCCAAATGAAGATAACAATAAAGAAAGTTAGGGTACTTTCTACTCGCATAAATTCTCCATTAACAACCAAGCATCTTCGAGTGCTAAATATTGGACTTGGAATTATTATTAATGATATTCTGCTTTTCTGAAAGCTTTGTCTCTTACGAACCGTAACCCTTTTTTATCCAATGCCTGTGTTGCGCGTTTTAATTTACCACAGACAGAGGACCTACAGCTTAACGTGGGTTCAAAACCAAGGGAAGTGTAAACGTTTCTACTTCAGAGAAGATTTACTAGACAGATTACCTCGCTGGTCTGCCAACGCCTTACCAGTGTTAAATCTTCGATGTTTAGGCACTGGTACTTGAACCCCAGACCTTCACTGTAGAAATCTAAGCGCTAACCTCTCGCCCACGTTTATTTAATAACAATATTCATCCCCTTTTTATAGAAACACACATAATGAGTTAAGAGGAAACGTTCTGTATAGTAGGAGACTGCAAATGCGACCATAAACGATTGAGCGTCGTATAAGTTTAATAAATTAATACGAACAGTTGATCGTGGTCTATATTACCTATTTATTAAATATTTGAGGATATTATATTATACCAACTATATGCGCTATATTTGCTTATAATGACTTTAATGATATATGCTACCAACATGACGGTGCGCCATTACGTTTTATTAGAGGAGTTAAAAAGTATAGTAGTATAGTGGTATTTCCATAGGAAACAAAATCCATTTCTCTTTTCTTCTTTTTTTTTCTGACAGTAAAATATGTTTTTCTCCTTCCAGCAATGTATACATTTATTATAATAGAATAAAAATTTAACAATAAAAAATGCAAGGAAAATGTCTATTCCAATTTCATAAATGTATATATTGATGAGAAGAGAAAAATCATTTTCTCTTGAATAACATGTCAAAAAACACTTCTACTTAAAAACATTTGAGGTTATGTAGCATCTCAAACAATTGAAAACGTTAAATCGTAGATAAAAATGTTTAAAATGTGTAATGATTTTGTTCAAAACAGATACTTCTCTACTTTCTGTATTCATTCTTAAATATTTACACAATATGACTGTATTAGATTCTATTCAGTAGACAACATGTTTTCCATAGTTCATGAGCTGCTAACACTCACTATAGCAATAGGATGGTATGTTTAACTTTTGGGGGAACCACCAACCTTCTAGTTTTCCTATTAAACACACACCCTCTAGGTAGACGTTTCTAAGCAAATTCGCTTTGTTTTTATTTTTAGAAAAATTGATTATACAGGGTGTTCCAAGACGTGAGGTCTCTACGTCACCTACGTGTAGGAGAGGTGAAAAGAAGTCAAAAATAAAGAGTGGTCATTTTCTCTAAATCGACTATTAAAAAAGTTATGGCCTGTTTTAGTTAAATACTGAAGCAGCCGAAACAATAAATGATATTAAGTGGTATTTGATTCAAACTGTCTACGTTACTATGGAAATGATATTATTTACTTGTATGTCAAACACTAAAGAACCTTAAAGTTGATTTGTCTGCTTGGGCTTGAATGGATGTTGAATTTTAAAACGCGAGAGTACGCCGATATCCATTGTATGTACGGTTTTTGTGATGGAAACTCAGTAGCAGCTGCTCGAGAATATGGGTTAAGATTTCTAAATCGGCGATTACCAGACCGACGAGTTTTTCAACGAGTGCACAACACCAACCACCTACGTGTACACGGAACTTTCTCGAAACCGTCGACTCAGCGTCCAATGCAGCAAGTACTAGACCATGAGGACAACATACTGCGAGAAATTGATAATAAGCCCAGCACCTCTGTTCGTGGTGAATCTGCACAAGTTAATGTACCACAAATGCTAGTTTGGAGAACATTAAAACGTCATGGTTTATATCAATTTCATATCTAGCATGTTCAAGCCCTCTTACCTACAGATTTTGCTAGTCGTAGGAAATTTGATCGCTAGATCGATCATTTAAAATCGAAACCTACGCAATAGAATTTTATTCACGGATGAGACAACATTTACAAGGAATGGAGTAATGAACAGAAGGAATAGCCACTCTTGGGATTTGGAGAATCCACACGAAATCAGTGTCAAATTATCAACATAGGTTTTCAGTGAATATTTGATGTGGAATTATTGGTCCGTTTGTTTTTGAGAGCCATTTAACCGCCGACAGATATTTAAATTTTCTAGAATATCATTTGGGAGGATTGTCAAATGATGTCCCGCTCGTGATCAGACATGGTATGTGGTACCAGCACGATGGTCCGCTGCACACTTTGCGTTACGTTACGTTACGTTGTAAGATAATTTTTGAATCAACGGCTTGAAGGATGTGTAATTGGTAGAGAACAGCACCCCTGGCCCCCAGGATCTCCGGACTTAACTTGGTTATATTATTATTTGTGGAGCCATATGAACGATATAGTCTAGCAAACACCATTAGAGACTGTTGAACATCTTAGGAGGCGCATTTTTTGAGACAGCAGAACTAATTCGGAATAACAATGATATGTTACGTAGGGCAACCAGATCTCTCTTAAGAACAGCTAGAATGTGCCTCCAGAGCTACGGTGGCCATTTTGAACAATTTTTTACAGTGAATTAAAATTAAAATAAAAATAAATATTGGGTTTTCTGAAATTGTAATTATTTAATAAATAATAATTTAACACTCTGTATTTGGAAAACGGGTTATTTTAGGGCATACATTTATTAGAATTTTTAACTATATTTGCTCTAAAGATTATGTACACGAAGTAGTGATCTCACGTTGTGGGACAGTTTGTATATATGTATCCTATATTGCATTCACTTCAATGAATTTCTAATTACCTAGATGTGGTTTATTTGTTTAACAGCGGGACAGTAATTCGTCTTTTAGATAATTAAAGCGAAACAACAGCAGCTCGTTAGCAATTGCCAACGGTATTAAGTTTTCCAAGAAACCAAAGTCTATTTTGCGCAACATTGGCATTTACCTGTTCAGGTAAATTTCCAAATAATGCAAATTGCTTGGATACAACACCCGAAACATTTTATTAATTGATGTAGGGTTGAAGAGGGATTTGGAAAAGAATCCCGTTTGTCGACGTCAAAAGCGACAGCTTGTGGGCGTTTCGTGAATGGATACAAGTAAAAGGGTTAATTAAAACGTTTTGTTTTATTTGGAACAATTTAGGAGTAATGAGAATGAAATTGGGTTCGATGCTTATTTTTAAATAATTAAAATACATTTAAACCTGCAAAATTTCCAGTTTTTGTCCACTTTCTTCTGCAATATCTTACCTGTAACAAAAAGAAGACATACATTAGCAAGAAAGTCATCGTCAAACAATAATAGAGACAAAATAAATCTACACTAGCATAACTCGAGTTTTCTAAATAATTTCCAATTGCACAATAGAATAACATAGTTAGACGGAAATAAATATCTAATTGAATTTTAACATGCAATTAATGAGAAATTATTATCAAAGCCCGCGGTTCAAACTTCTCAACAACGTGGTTCATCGTTATTGGACAATACAATTTGTGTAGGTTCCAGTTTGAACCTTGAAACTTATCTGGAGTAACAAATTTTCAATGCGAGATTAATCGTTAACTAAGTCAGCTTTCATGATGCAACTTAAATTGCAGGCAACTGTACCAATTGGTTATCAACAGTTATAAAACTATTCGACGGTGAAGTCAGATTTCAGTACGTCAACTTGTCAATTTGGTGTTTGTCCATTGTCAGTCATATACAGACATCAGAAACAATCCAAAAGGATGCATGTTTAATAAAACTGTAACTTGTAAGTTATGTATGTGAAACAGGTATCACAGGTTCAACTTTTAATTTGGTCTTATCTAACACGAAAACTAATGTACAGGGGGTATTTGAAAGGTCTACATAGATTTAAAACTTTACTCGATTAGGGCAAGATTAAATAAACAGCAACGGTAATGTAAAAACTATTCTAATCAGCTAAATATTATTGAAACCTAGCGGTACGTTGAAGAAGATTGGGCTGAAGAGAATGTAAATTTCTCTTGCAGAATATATAGAAAATATCGCTACATTGTTTAACCAATTGTAAAGTTACCAACAAAAGTGATCGGATAGTTCTAAATTCAGAGAGCGGAAACCATATAATTAAAAGATTACGGTATGAATAATTAAACGGAAAGGTAACACATATGTAATGTTGTTATAGAAGTCATAGAATTAATTGCAAAATCTAGGGTTGAAAGAGAATGTAAATGTCAAAGTTACCAAAAAGAGTGATCGGGTAGGAGTAACTTCACAACTGTAACTACGTAACAAAGCATTTTCGCTGATACCTTAATTAAACAAAATATTTTGTTCACCTAAAAGTTATTTGAACCACCGCTATGTTGCAAAAGTGGTAATGGTGATAGCTAATATTTTCTCAGAAGTCACAGAAATAATTCTGAAAGAAGTGATTTTGATCCCAAAAATTAGGTTGAGCTGGAAGATAATTTAAATTTATTTGACGGAAATGTAAAAAATATCGCTATGTTAATGAAACTATTGTCAAAGTTGCCAAAAAAAGTGATCGGATAAATGTAACTTCAGACAGCTGTAACTACGTAACGAAGCATTTTATCCGGTAGATTAGGGTATGTTGCAAATGATTGGATTGAAAGAGAAAGCAAATTTCTCTTGCAGAAAATATGTACAAAATATTGCTACGTTAATGAAACTATTGTAATTTTATCAAAAAAAGTGATCGATTAAGCGTAACTTTAGAACCGTAATTACCTAACGAAGCGTTTTTGACAGATAAGGGTATGAGTTAAAAAAATGGCAATGGCAAATAACAATATATGGATCATCTAAATATTACTGAAAGTAACCGGTATGTTGCAAAAGTTTGTGCTGGAAGAGGATTTAAATTTCTTTTATAGAATATGTAGAAAACAACTATGTTAATGAAATTATTGTCAAAGTTACCGAAAAAGTCATCGGATAAGTGTAACTTCCGACAGCTGTAACTACGTAACGAATCATTTTATCTGGTAGGATAGCATACGAATAGATAAATGTGTGGTCATAGAAGTCGTTCTAAAAAATATAATTTGATCACCTGAGAATTATTGAGAACCATCGGTATGTTGAAAAAGAATAGGATGGAAGATTTAAATTTCCCTTCTAGAATATGCAGAAAATATCGCTACGATAATGAAACCATTGTTGCCGTTGCTGAAGAGAGTGTAACTATAAACGATTCGTTTTCTCTGGTAGATTAGGGTAAGAGTAAATGAACGGCAAGTCAAAGATTAATTCCCATAAAATATTATCGAACGCCAAAAATTATTGGGCACCTTCGGTGTCTTGAAAGCGATTGGGTTGGAAGAGCATTTAAATTTCTTTTGCAGGCAATGTAAAAAATATCGTTACGTTAATGAAACTATTGTTACAGTTCCTAAAAAGAGTGATCAGGTAGGTGTAACTTCAACTATGTAACGAAGCGCTTTCTCTGATAGATTAAAGTCCTCCTTGGTCGTTAGTTCTGAGACTGGTTTGTCGTAGCTTTCCAAATTAGGGTACGAGTAAATATACTACAATGGCATATACAATATTTTCTCAAAAGTCATAGAAAAATCTGAAAATATTATTGATTCCCTAAAAATTATGGACAACCTTCGCCATCTTGAAAGCGATGGGTTAGAAGAGAATTTAAATTTCTCTTGCAGGACATGTAGGAGATATCGTTGCATTAATGAAACCATTGTTACAGTTACTAAGAAGAGTGATCAGATAGGAGTAACTTCAAAGAGCTATAACTATGTAACGAAGCGCTTCTATGGTAGATTAGGGTCCTCCTGGGTTGTTCGTCCTTAGATTGGTTTGTTGCAGCTTTCCAGATTAGAGTATGAATAAATAAACGGCAAATGGTTACCTAATACTTTCTCAAAAGTCAAGACAAATGCTGATAGAATACTATCGACCCCTTATTGAGAATCTTCGGTATCTTGAAAAACGATTGGGCTGGAAGAGAATTTAAATTTCTCTTCCAGGATATGTAGAAAATATCGCTATCTTAATGAAACCGTTATAACAGTTGCTAAAAAGAGTGATCAAATAGGTGTAGCTTCAAAGAGCTGTAATTATTTAACGAAGCGCTTTCTCTGATAGATTAGGGTCTCCTTGTTTGTTAGTCCTGAGACTGGTTTGTCGTAGCTTTTCAGATTAGGATAGGAGTAAATAAACGGCAATGGTATTTTAATACTTTCTCAAAAATCAAGACAAATTCTGACAGAATACTATCGACCATTAAAAATTATTGAGAACTTTCGGTATCTTGAAAACGATTGGGTTGCAAGAAAATTTATATTCACCTTGCAGAATATGTAGATAATACGTTAATGAAACATTGTTACAGTTACTTAAAACCTTATCAAATAGGTATAACTTCAAACAGCTGTCACTACGTAACGTAGCGTTTTCGGATCCACGTGTAAATAAACTTATTTGTTACGCTGGATTTTATTTTTTAATTACGTAGCGTAGCTTGTCGGTGTAACTTTTGTGTACGGAGTGAGTAAATTGCCCTGTGTTTCTGAATAAGCGTAACTGCCTAAAAAATTTTATATTTACAATTTGTTGTGCGAATGAAGCGTGATTTATACATAATTTCAACCATTTAAAATAAAACGTTGATATTTAAATACTGTGAATTATTAAGTTAACCTTCTATGGAGTAACAAAAACCATTTGGTTATGCTGTTGATTTAAGAACAATATGGAGTTTCTTCAAAATCGGCAGTTCTTAAACAATAATACTTTTTAAATAAGCGAAATTAATTTTATGTAAATTGCTAACTGTTTCAATTTCTGTAGATTTTTAAAATGTAGCCTGTAGATAAGAACAATATTATTTTAAGCTTCCTGTTTTTGGTTTTTTTTTTTATATTTTCAGTGTGAATAAATTATAAACGCACCAGAAATAGAGATGTAGTTACTTCAACATTGTTACTGCATTCCCAACAAACTATTCGTCTTGGAATTTTGAACCTTGCTTTGAGTTCACTTCCGCTGCAGTGCCATGGAACATATAATGTTCCTTTTGGCTGCTATTTTATTCATTTTATTCGTAGTACCGTCGTCTAACAGAGCACTACCTGATGTTAGATGTTAGCATGAAAGAAACTGCGGTCTCGGATGCTGCATCAATATTTTAATTCGGTGACTGACGGAAACACGGAAACGTTATTGCACGTCCAAAACTTGGGAGTAAGTCGCAGTCAAGGAAACCTCAGTTGGCTAATTGCTGTACCGTGCAATTTGGGTTATTGAAACCGCTGTCTCGCTATTTAATGGATTTCAAATCCCACGGACAATGTATTAGAGATAATCAGCGGTAAAATCAATTGTTCTTCCGGGGCTATTTTGATATCAAATTTAGCTTTAGATCTCGAACAAACGTATTCGACTTCCAAACTTACTGAAACAACAATGCGGACAAACAATGAACAATTCATGTGCGTTTGCAGTTTGCGGGGGTGTAGTATTCTAGTTAAAAATTAAAAAATTAAGTTCGGTGGCCAATAAAATCGTATCCCGAGTCAATCAAATCCGCTGGTTTTGCAGGAAAGGGGATTGTTTGTAACCTGAATGTTTTATGCAGGGTCAGTCGTAGTGTCGGAATTCACTTGCAATTGCAAAAGAGCGACCCAGATCAAGAAGGGTTTCTAATCCAGCTGTTAGATGTATATAAATTTTTTATATTTCTTCAAAGAAAATTAATTTCAAGGTCCATTCCGCGATTGTAAATCTTTTCGATTATATTATTGTCATGAAACGTAAGAAAAATAATCTGCTTTGTTCCTATAACATACCCAATATTTAATTGAAATCTTATTTTCAACAACACTTTGATTAAAACTTTTACAGCCTAAAGTCTATTTTTATTGCACATTTTATAGATATTCTGAGAATCCAACCGGAGTGTACAGTAGGTAAGAAAAATAATGACCTTAGTTATGCTTTCCATGCTGAATATTATATTGGAAAACTTTTGAACACCTTTTCGGTTATAATTGTTCTTATCGACCATATTCTATAAATGTGCGAAAAACTTTAATACCTAAATTACTTAGCAATCACTTTTAAATTTTAGCACTGTTACGGAGATATGGCGTTCCAAAGCTTTTTTACATCAATTTCCAAAATGCAAACTTTTTAATTTTTCTCCGATTTTCATTATCTTTTTGTTTTAAAACGCTTACAATTCAAGAATAATTTTCAGTGTGGAAAACTGTACAACTGATTGGGAAAAGTGGATGAAATTATCCAGAAGAAATGACAATCTAAATACACACAAATTTACAAATTTTCACTTCTGGGTCAGATTTTATCTGTTTTTCACTTACATTTATCTTGAAGCTTGGAATATTGACTTTTCAAAACTATCAAGTTAATGAAAATGGCCAAGACACAAAAAAGCTATTTAAATTTTAGTGAATTGATGTAAAAAAAGCGCCATATCTCCGTAACGATGCAGAATGTTAAAAAAGACTACTAGGCAATTTAGGTGTTCAATATCCTTAGCTATGCGTAGCTGCATGTTTAGAATCACCCTGTATACTAATGTATCTGTTCTAAATATAAATATTAAATTTGTTTAAAACCGCATAGCATAAATACAACAAAATAATAACAATTACTGGTTGACTACGTATACAAAATTGAGTAGAACCAATGTATTTGGTTCTGCTGAGAATTATACAGTAGACAAGAAAAATAATTTCCTTGGTTTGGTTACAAAAATTCTGATATCCACGTTTTAATACCTAAACGTTAATGTCATACTATTTTTATATTTCCTCCTGGAGTATTAATTTAAAGTCTTTCCGGAATTGTAAATATATTTATCTAGAGTAAGAAAGTTGTACAAGTACAATAAGTTAGTAAAAGAATGACATTCATAAAAAAAATCTCCTAACAATCAAATAGCAAAATATAAACAAAAATTGGAAAAATACTTGATTTTTTTAAATTATGGTTAATCGGGATCTAGGAAAGTAACTCCTATTTGATTTAATCAAAATATAAGAAAGTTGTTACCCCTGTATATTGCTATGTCAGTATTTTTGAAGGCACTTCTAGATATTATGATTTTGAGTTCTTGCTTGGTTTGTTCTGAGAATTGATACTGGATGGCTTATTTTTTTTTAAAGGAAACTGAAAAATTCGGTCGCGGTAATCTAACGCGTGCAGGCCTGTTTGTGATCAGTGAAAATAGGGCGGTGTTAATAATTGTTCTTGCATTTTAAAGTTCTCTTGTTTCCTGTAATTAAACGATGATAAAGTCGAATTAACTATATACACACATAAATTCATCAATAATATAGTTAAGAAAGAAGAGTGGTCGCTCGTTTTGATTTAAATAGATAAAAATAATCCCTGATAATCATTTAACGTTTCCGTGAAGATTTGCCGTTTTAAGAAAACCCATGTGCTTCTGTTGATCGTTTTTGGGTGATTTACAACATTAGTTTGTCGTTTTCTTCGTTTGAATACATTTCTTAATGGTGATAAACGCTTCCTTGTTGTGCCTGCCAGTGACGTCATCTTAGCTGCCGTCATCGCTTTTTTCATCATGATCAAAAATTCACCTTTCCGATCTTCATCAACTTTATCGCCGAGTTAAGGTAAAAACTATCCGTATACACAATTATTAGTATACATTTTCAGCAGCGATTATTTGTTTACGAAGCGCTATGATATGTAGAAAATAGAGGTAGCCGTATATTTAGGAAGTAAAACGACTTTCTGTTAATAATTTTTTGGTAAATTTACTCACAATTGTACTTCTTTTGTGGACTCTGATTTTGACTACGCAGTAATTATTTGATCTTACAGTAAATGCCGTAGTCAGTGGTGGCTTCAGCACAGATTAGGACGTCTCGAGGCCCTTTCATACATAATTTCTAGCTACACCGACTCTGGTCTTTGAATATTTTGGGCGTCTAACTGTATAAATATTTTATTTAATATATTATACACTCGTTGTTTAATACTTTATGACTTGTTATTTTTGTATGCTTTGTTGTTTGTATGTAATTTGGTATTCATATGTAGGTAAAGTAGGTTCGACTCTCCGTAAGTTGTTGGTTTTTAGCTCTTTCGGGAGGGTGTTCGTTTAGCTGTGACTTGAAAGGGTGGCGCCCACTTATTTCGACTTACCCTGCACATCGTAACAATCAAGACTTTCTTTCCTGAACCCTCCCTCGTCCCTGTGTTCGCCGAAGAGCCCGTTACATCGGTTTGTTGCGGGCCGATGAAAACTTTTTAGATAAGAAATTTAATTTCTAAAGGCGATATACCAAGTAGTTTATAAAACTACGTAATTGTAAGTAAGTAATTCCTGTTGGATTTAATGAAAATATAACATAATCAAGCAGGGCCGGACTGACTATAAAAATCATTCACAATAACTCTTTTCTTTAGTGAAAATCTGGATATAGAAATATTGAAAATGCATTTTTGATTTATTTTACATTTTTAAAATACTTGGTTTCGACTGGTTACCTAAGTAATTCTAAAATTGTTTATTATAATATCATTCTACAGAAAAAAGGTGTTTGTACTGGCTTTTCAAAAAAACAGAGACTTTTATATCCTGTTTATGCTTAACTTACAGCCTAATCATTCATTGGCGGTCTTTTTGTCCCACTGCTGGACACCGGCCGCTTCTCTGGTACGTGTTTCTCCTCAGCACTAAGGTAGAAACACGGGGGACCCACAATTTGTAATACTTACACAATTTTCAAAAATAGCTGAAGCTTGTCAATGTTCATTATCAATCTGTTTACAGAATATTTTTTTTAACGCAACCTTAAATTTACAAAGAATTTTTCTTAATTCTGCGGGATTCTGTTTAAAATTTGTCTCACTAATTTTTAATGTACAGTAGACTATGCTTATAACGAACCTCAAGAGACCCCAAACATCGATTCGATAATTCAGATGTTCGTTATAAGCAGTAATAACGAAAGAATATTTAAACTAATGAACCGTGTTCAGGGTCTTTATTTTAGGTTTGCTATAACTGATAGATCGCTATAAGCGGGATCGTTAAAAGCGATTTTTACTGTATATTCTTCCAAAGTTAGAACTATTACGAACGTACTGTTCCGTTTCATTTATAAACACCTCAGGATATGTGAACCGGAAACAGAAAACACAAATGTGATGGGAAAATTATTTATGTCAGCGCAGCAAAGGTTTTCATTAAACATATATTAGAAGTTTCGCATACGTTTTAAAACACTAGCAGGAAATAATTCAGATTCCTTATTAGTGTATGGCCTCCAGTCTAAAGTCTCTAATAAGACCTACTGAGGCAATGCTTTAAACGTATATATGAAGCAGACCATCCAATCATGTCTTCCTAATAAATTAAGTCTCCTTTTGATGTTCTGTCATGACTCACTGATTGATTTGTAATTAATTTTTCATTGAAGCAGAAAATTAAATCCAATTTCATGCAAACGGAATTCAATAACTTTAGCGCACTGCGTAGTGTAAGATCAGATTCACCACCAGGTCACCAGAGATATCGACTTTCCCGGCAGTTTCCTAACACTATAACCTTTTGGAACTATAAATTAAGTTCCTACACGCTAAGTCTTTCCCGTAGTAAGTAACATTAAGACAGGGTAATTCTAAAAAGGAATTAAATCTTGCGGTAACTTCTGCATAAGCATCTTAACGCCCACCGCCTAGAAGTTTGTAGCTGGGGAAGATCTTCTTTAAGCTCATACACGTGGATATCAGAGCCTTTACATAATTCATTAGCGATTTTTCTACAAGTGTCTAACGTTTTCCGTCTAAACTTCAACACCGGTGCTCAGGGAACCAAATTTTTTTCCCGGAAACTTTGTCCCGAAGTTGGTCTTATCAATCCCGAAAACAGTACAAGCGCCACCTTGGGGATATACGCTGTAGTGCCTCGTTATAGACGTAGAAGTAAATTTTCTGGATTTTCTTTTGAAAATCCACCTAAAGAAATTAAAAACATCAAGCTACGCATATTTTTCGAGGATAATTTTACAGCAAGCTCATATCGACAAAGAGGCGCCATTTCGAATTCTGTGACGATCAAAGGATGGTGAAACTTAAAATTGCGGAAGGTTTAATTAGGGGCGAAACAAGTGGACTTAAATCAACACGGGAAAATGTTATAATTCATGACTTGCAGTGCAGTGCATGTATAAAAGCACCGAGGCTGCGCTTTGCTTTATTTTTATCAAGAATTGCCAACAAAAATAGTTCTCCCTAGATCACGTAGTAATTAAGATGTATTGTGAAAACGGCGAAAAACGCTGCGAAATGGGGCTTGTGGGAACGGAACCAAGTTTGCACTTGCACTAGATTGCAACTAAACTTTACACTGTTTAACGGTGTTTTACAAACGAATTAAAAGCTTCATCTGCTTTGACTGTTTAGCATGAACAGGTTGAAAGATACATTCGCAACAAATTATTTAAATTGTTTCCGTTTTTATTTTGTTAGAACTTCATAGAAAACAATTAAGGTAAGTTGTTTTCTAAAATCGATAATTAGTTATTCGCGCATTTTCTAATAGGTAGGATCATTAAAATGCATTTAAAATGAAACTTAAAAGCATAATTAGGAGAAATGCGCATTATGTTATGAGGATATATGTATATAGACCTGCAGGTAATATGGATTATTCAGTTGCATTTTGCATGCCCTTAACAGTGGCAAAATGCCATCCAAAAAGAAACCATTCAAATTATCGGATAAAAAACGATATGAAATAATTTTTCATCATAAACAAGGTGCTTCCAGTCGTGAAACAGCTATGAACATGCTATGCAATCAATCCACAGTTATTTGAGTGATCAAATAATACTCTGAGACGGGAAAAATTGAGGAGAAACCCCCGTCGTGGCCGTCCAAAAGAACCATCAGTGAGAGACGATAGTGTATTGTGGAGGACGAGCCTGACAGACAGAAGTCTTAATTCCACAGATTTAACCAAAATATGGTCCGAAGCTACTGGTGTAAGTTTATGCACTTCTACTGTAAGACGGAGACTTCTTAAATCTGGACGTAGGGGCTGCAAAGCCCGGAAGTAACCACTGCTATCAGAAAAACAAAGGCTTCACCGTTTGAGATGGGCAAAGGATCATCGCCACTGGGCCCCAGAACAATGGCAGAAGGTATTATTTAGTGATGAATCTACCTTTAATATTAATAATCATGCTGGAAACACATACATTAGCAAGTTTCCTGTAGAAAAATTTTTGCGACGATGTGTTCTGCCAACAATTAAACATTCAACCTCTGTCATGATATGGGGCTGCATTTCTGCTGAAGGTGTTGGTAGACTACATGTTGTATCTGGCATGATGAATGCAACCAAATACACTGATGCCCTACAGGAGAAGATGCTGCCTAGTGTAAAAGAGATCTTTCCTGACAGAACCTTTATTTTTCAAGATGATAGTGCTCCTTGTCACAGAGCACAGATTGTTCAATCTTGGATGTCGACCAATAAAGTTAAAGCAATAGACCTACATCCTATAGCAACCTTATGGCAGAGGATTGCTAACCTTCTTTGAAGAAAAAGCCTACAATAAAAGTGGAATTAATCAAATACCTAATTGATGCCTGATTTAACGATACCAGGCTTTTTTCTTGAAATAATGTTAAAAATCCTCTGCAATAAGTTTACTATAGGATATAGGTCCGAGGATTATGCTGGCCTTGCAACGGCCTTACGAAGGAAGAATTACAAACATTGGTGAATTATATGCTAAAAAGGTGTGAATAAGTTATTAGGAACAAAGGATGGCCTATTTAGTACTAAAATAGTTTAAAATTAATAAATGTGTATTGTAATAGACGTTTAGGTGTAGACTACATTATCATATACAATGTACAATTTTTCTGTTTTAGAATAAATTTTATATATCGAACTGCTACCGTTTTTTATGGATAAACGTTTGGGATATTATCATTACTAGTATTGTGTTAAGTACCTGTTTTAGATTTGCAATAATGAAATGAAAAATATTAGAAAAAAGTGGGTTTAAACTGCAATTTATCTTATTTGTGCAACTGATGAAGAACCTTGTTACACCACTGTATATATAATATATATGTTGGTTTTGAGATTTCCGCGGGTGTTGTTTGCTGTGATTGGCTTCTAGGAATTCTTCCGCGTAGCAACTTCAAATACAGTCGTATTACAAGAAGCACCAGCTGAAAATTATCCGACAAGACCTGAAGATGGCAAATGTGACTTTGCCGAAACTTCGTCAAGACAACCGCCCCGGTCCGTCCCAGGACCAAGAACTTGCTACGCGGAAGAATTCCTGGAAGCCAATCACAGCATATATATATATATATATATTGCTATAGAGACTCTTGAGTAGTTTTAATTATTTGACCCACGTTCATGCACCAATAAATTGCAATAAAGCCCCAGTCGTTGAAGATGCCTTAAATTTGCTAAGGTGATTATAGCTTTCGCAGTGATAATAATAGTTATTAGTTAAATAAGGGAATTTTCCCTATATACACAAAATTACAAATTTAAATCAAAATTCACTTTAAATAAACACCATAGACATTCATTCAACCCGGTATAACAGAAATGTTGCTAGCTCTTAATTACAGCAAATATTTTTTACATAAAAACCTACCTTACTCAAGAATAATCGTTGATTACTATCTCAGGGTACTGCATATGCTTCTAAATACAGAGACATAAAAAGACAAACGACAGGTATTAAATGACTCAAATTCTAAATAAATATATCAAATTAAAGAATTAATTATGCTCAATAAAATTTGTACCGATGCAGATTTAACAAATTAATACACATTTATTTTCTTTATCAATAAAAAATAAAATTAACTTTCTTATTAGAAATACCTGAAAACAAAATTTTCCTTGATCCAATCCTGTAGTGCGCGTAGATATCACACGCAGCTCTGTATACGACCGGACGTTCTTGCGAAGTAAGCAATATTATGGTTCCCACTAGTAGAAAGATGATTTCTTCAATTATCTTGTATAGTACTGGTTTCTCATTAATACGTTGTACAACACACAGGTAAGTGAAAGTTCTCTTATGAATTGTATTTATATTAATAAGGTTAATTTGATTTGTTTAAAATTTGGAGTTCTCACATAACCTCAGAAATATTACAAATCGGAAGATTTTAGAAGTTTGAACCCAGCACAAAATTAGAGAATTTCCAGGTATCAATGCAAGCCAAAGTACGTCTCAAACGAACCCGTTACAGCCTTCACTTCCTAGATTCCATCAATTACTCAACCGAAGCAGCATAGTTCCATCGTAGAATACATTAAAGCACTTTAAAATTTTATAACAGGTATTTATTCAGTTATTACAAACACTTTTTAAACACATTTATCAGAGTTAAATTTTTACACCTCTCCACTTGTTTACAAAATTTTTCAATCTCCTAGCATTTTGTTTTAATTTAAACCAATAATAATTCAACAAAATTCTCAACTATTTTAAAACTGACCAATCACAAAAATGTACATAAATGACAATTCTAATTTACAATATTAATTATATAAATAATTTTCTTATGGAAATTCAAAAGTTAAATCTAAGTACACAATTACATAGCTGATCATTTTTCCTACGTTTTGACA
>JABXWE010021819.1:0-16778 GCA_014611495.1 Limonius californicus | reverse complement strand
ATATTATTTTGGAATATTTCTTCTACAGAGTGGTTGACTTTTCAATATATTCTATAACATACGAGATATAAGAAAAAAATTATTTGCGGTGCTATTTAGCTGTCTTTTGTTCTGTGTTGATGCAATTAAATATTTTTAACGGTCTACTGTTTTCAGGAAAAAAATCAAAGGTATATGTTTAAAATGTAATAGCCTTTGTATTAGGGGGGGAATGACTTCCTTTTGTTTAAAACTAAATATTAGAAGTTATTAGTGATATGGTGATGATTAATATATGTAAGTAGATTTGATATTACATATACAGGGTGTCTGACCTATC
This sequence comes from Limonius californicus, assembly GCA_014611495.1. Classification (NCBI taxonomy): domain Eukaryota; kingdom Metazoa; phylum Arthropoda; class Insecta; order Coleoptera; family Elateridae; genus Limonius; species Limonius californicus. The sequence continues at coordinate 16,459 of JABXWE010021819.1, read as the reverse complement.
GATCGTCAGCATTGTGCAACTGGGTAATACACTGCAGTAGTTGGAACGATACTTTTTTAAGTATCGCAATGACGATACCGGTAGTGTATCGAAAGAGATATCGCGATACCGATACTCGATACTTTCTCAGAAAATATCGCAATAATGATGGACGATATTTGAAAAAGTATCGCTATACCTTTAATGACACTTTTCCGTTGGCGAATTAGACATTTGTTAAAGATTGAAGTATTTCAAGCAACTTGGAAATAAGATAAAGTAACGAGTATTGTTAGTCTTAATCCACAATGTGGAAAGGATAAACACCTTAACATCAAGCCTCAGCTTTTTACCCAATATTTACATTCCTACCTAGTATCTAAAAGGGTTTACAGGTTTAGGAACTGGAAGTATCTATTTATTTTGATTTTCTAGGGTGTTTCAACAAAATTGTATCGCCAAAGTATCGCAAATCCGCGATATTCGATAATTAAAAAAGTACCACGATACCGATACTCAATACTTTTTTGAAAAGTATGACGATACAATAATCGATACTCGAAAGCTACCGCGATACCAGTATAACGATACTAGCATCGCGATGTTTCCGACCGCGGATAGATTTTCCAAGTGTACTAAAATTATGCCTAACATACGTTTAAACTTTATCTTCGAGATGTACTGTATAATGATTCTACATTTCAGTGATCATTAAAAATAAATATCCTTTTTTTAGTTGCATTCTTTTCATCTAATACTTTTCCGTATTTATTACTACAAATTAAATGTTTTGTTCGTAATCCTATGTAACAGTTTTTAGATTTATAACTTACTATTTTGAAAATAATACAATGCAGGTTGTCCTGAACTTTGCTCTGTTTCTCATGATATTTTTAAACAGGATATACTCGCGAGGGACTACAAGCCTACCATTCCAAAAGTAGGCAACCCAAAATACATATTACAGACCTCTAAGATATCTAAATTTTTAGACGGTTTTCTGAATCAGAGATGTTTACTGGCTTAAGTAAAGGTCATTCAACAAAAACAGTGTCTGAAAAACATGTATTCAAATGCAGACATTAATCTCAATCTTGAATGTATGTCCTAGAAATTCTTCGGTGAATACAAGATTATTATGTGAGTAGAATAAAATACCAAACATGCCAAACAGGTATCTCTGATTCATAATACTGTGAATAAAAATGTAGATACGGCAGAGTACCTTGTGCTTTGTGATATGTATGTTGCGTTGCCTATTTTTCGAATGGTAGGCTCGTATTCTCCCGGGAATCATTCGCTATATGTTTGTGTTTGTCAAGCAACGTATCTTTTAATTTATTATTTCCTTCTGAAATGAAATCAGCTTCAAAATATTGGAAGTACGGATTTACATAGAAAATGGATAAAGCAGTTTAAATTATAGATTTGGCTATTTTCCATCTGTTTGTACCTAAAAAATTTAAATCATTGCAGAGAAAAATGTTTGATGTATAGACTGTCTAAAATTTTAAATAGGTTTTAAGGCGGAAGTTTTAATGATGATCCCAACGTAACAAAAATAGAAAATTTCTATACGACCAACAAAAAATTATACTCACTGTAAATCTTCTAGTCCATATTCTTTTTTCGCCATTCTATGGTCTTCGAACGATATTGTCGTCACGGTTAATAGCCTTTTCGTCCCACTGCAGGACACCGGCCTCTTCTCTGTATCCCGTTTCAGTACTACTTTGCTATGGTCTAAAGTTGGTAATAATATATAATAATGGTGAGGCTCTACACCCCATTAAGAAGTGTGGCCTGCAAAGTCAGAGCTCCCGTATCCTTGCTCGTACACCCGGTTATCGCGTGCCAAATTATTGACACGTGATGTGGCGAGCATCACACATTAGACAATCGCATTATTACCCCTTGTTCATTCGAATACAGGTGCCCAATTATTTAAAGCGACTGGGTAGTCCGCCCATTATCGAGTCTGCGGTTTGAAATCCTGACCTTTCGCACCACAGCCCAGTGCTGTAACCACTGGACCACAGTGGCAGTATTAATAAATACTCTAAATTTAAAAATGAATAATATTGATATTGTTATTGAAATTAATATAAGGGTAAAGATTTATAACATTTTATATTCTATTTTCTTTTGATTTCGGTTTACCTACATTTTTCTTTTCCGGAGTAGAGGCAATTATTTAAATAAATTTAACAAAATAAATCTATAGCTGTAGAATATTTCATAATAGAATTATTAGAAATCAAAAATTCAGGAAATAACACGAATCTTGTGCTAATTATGCCGGTAAACTCCGAAATTGCTCGTCGAAACATTTGGTTTTATTTGGATGGATGTTTCACTTAAGCAGAGCTGATTGTTATAGTCCAGTTTCAGGTATACCATTGTCTGCCTTAAAAAGATACTGATAGAACAATGATTTTTTCCAGCTACTTATAACTCAGCTTAAAAGCACCAGCGGTGCAAAGAATTAAAATTCCGAAGGAAGGTTTGCTATTTTACCTGCATTTACAACTCCGTTAAGTGTTAATCAGGGATTACCAGGTACCTTTCGGTGAGGCCATAATGATACATCTTGAAGTGGACTATACCGTAAAAACTTTACTATGTGATCAATGGTTTAAGATTGTTTTTAAAGACCACTGTTGAATAATATCATGGGGATCGTTCACCAACTGCCATTTTTAAATTCTCTGAACAAGGCCCAAATTTTCTATATTTCGTGATTTGTTCGTAATAACCAATCACTTGACACAGACACAGAAAACGCGGAGATACTCCTATATTATTACAAAATTAGCTTCCATGTAGTTCGAGATTTAATATATTTATTTCTAAAAATTACGATTGTGCATTAGTGTGGTGGTAGCTTAGTAGGCAGAGCGCTCGCTTTCTGGCAAAGCGTCAATTATACCTTGGGACAGATTCGCCAGCGTTGCACCGGAGCGCATACAAAATTCCCCAACGTTGACGGGTCTTAATATCAAAATTCTTCTTTAAAATATCGGTTGTACGGATTCAACGTTAAACTGTTTCGCTGCGGAGAAACACATGGCGGAGAAGAGTGCCATTACGCAGCAGTGGGACGAAGAGAGTGTTAACGATGATTCTATATTAATAATCTAGAATGTTTCGCTTCAATGGTGGCAAAATACTTAATTTTTTTAATTGTACGTTTATTAAAGATCAAAAATGATTATTAATAAACATTATGTTAAATATTCGCAGTGACTATGAATTTCAATAATATTAAGTTGCCAGATATTATAAACTAAAATTACTTATAATTAGTTATATGTTACTAATTAATATTTTTTTACCAAATTTTTCTTACGAGCTAGAACCAAAACTACCAACAATGTGAGCTTCGTTTCAAACTATTGGTGTCTTAAATTTCTACCAGATTCTCCATTATACTATTATTATTTTTGCTACATTTAGTGAGTTAGCTATTTTTTTATTTGTATATTATTGCAACAATTACTGAAAAATTCATTTAATAACAATCACATCAATGAACTGTTTTTACGCAAGCTATGTTTATCTTACTTTTATGAATAGTTTTAACTCTTTTATATAAAGATATACCGTGACCATCTGCGGTAGTAACCAGCAACCAACTTTAAAATTAAGATATATCAAAACGTCCATAGCTAAATCAGGACACGAACCCTTGACCTTTGGCTTCTCAGCGGGCAGCCAGACCACTCCAGACCCCAACGTGTTAATTTTATCATCTTCACTGTGTACTTTTGGTTACTTTAGTAATTCCGTTATTCAGTACAGTTAACATAACATGACTTGTAATTCGCGGTTTTTATGTTTGTTTAAAGATTGGATAGTATATATGTTGTATTCCGTGGCAAATTTGTATTCAGTTTCAACTGAAAATAAGGATTTTGTGTAAAGGTTGCCGGCCCATTGTAGGTTGTTACAATTACCTCTACCATTGGTATTGTCTCGAGATTTGTAATTAATAATAGAAGTGTAACTATAATTACTTGTTGCGTAAATTTTTCATATGCAGTATAATTTAGCGGTATTATCAGTGAACTTAATTTAATACTAATAAGGGTTGAGGAAAATGTTTAACATATAATTCTATCAGAGCAAAATTCTAAATTCGTTTCCAATTTTACATACGTTACATACAATTTAAGCTATTGGTTACCAAATTACACACTAAATGTTCATTAATTTCTATTGTAATTGTATTTTGTAAATTTTTTCGGATTGTTTCACCTTCTGTCAAGGTAAACATAACAAGCATTGTACATAATATGTAGTGTAGAATCCATACAAGTTTCCATGAACGATTGATTTATTTTATTTTAAGCAACTCCTTTACCTAATTATTTAGTAAAACTTCGCTAATTTCTGTTGATAATTCTATTTCTTCCTATTGTTTCATCTTCTGCACAGCAAATAGTATAGAACGTTTATTTTATTTCAAGATATTAGTTACTAAGTTACACAATAAATAACTACTAATTTCTGTTATTAATTATGTGTGGTTACTTTTTCGTATTGTCAAGGCAAACGAAGTATGTAATGCAAATAGTACACAATTTTAATTAATTTTGCATGAAAGATTGATTTATTAGCCACGGTGTTTTTCAGCGGTTATAGATGTAGGATATTTTTCTGTTTTATAATAATTTAATGTCATTATATTTAATTAATCTGGTGTTTTTTAAATGCTAATTAACGTTTAGCGCTTTTATCCGTGAAAATTTACATACAGCACAATTATGCTAAAACCTTCTCTTCTTTATAATCTAGCTAACCAAAATGTTTTTCTAATTTTAGTAATAACCTTTTACAAGTATAGCAGTTTAATTTTCTGCAATTTTAATTTCATATAACTTAAGTATAAGTTAATTACTGCCCGCAATGTTCTTTCCTATCCTAAAATATTAAATTTTAATTGACATTTATTATTTGAGATGGGTGTTTGAAAATCAACATTGATTTATGGAGATTGTTTAAAATTTGTAAGATTATAATAGTTTGTGTGTGAGGCAGGTCTTCTGATGGTGCGAACAATGCTAGTCGAAAACAAGCTCCTTAGCAGGGGGACGGCTATCAAAGATAGCGAGTCAATCTGCCGGTTAATTAAAACAGTAAGTCCCAATTTACTTGGGACTACTGAGTGTAAAAAACAATACAAAAACAATAAAGAACACGTTATAAACGAACATAAGGTAGATAATTTAAAGCTGCGTATTCACTTGAGCATTTTTGCGCGCACGAACGGTTTGCGTGCAAAAATGATCATATGAGTACCGGCAAAACAGGCGTGCGCGCAAGGTCTGAGCACGCACGCACACGCTCCATCGGTTGTCGGTCTCGGGGACCACCTCAAAGGAATTTTGCGCGCACGTGTTGCTCAGTTTGGACGAGATTTTTAAATGCGGTTGGTTCATAATTTGTGTGTGTGAAAAATAGCCATTTAATCAAGGAATGGAATAATGAACTAGCATTAAACTTCTTTATTTTAGGACCAATAGCAATAATTAAAAATCCTAAGTCCTGAGATGGCATGCGAACGAAATTATAAAAGTGACCACTGGTTTTTTGTAACTTCATGTCTGATAATAAATTTGATCCATTACACAACTGCCTGCTACGATATAGCTGTGTAATCCACCAACGTTTGGTTTGTTTTTTATTTTTTTAATTCTTAAATACAGCGCATTACAATAAAATGCTGCACTTGTAATTGTTGCATTTCTTCGAGACATTTCTCCTCATCAAATCACACATACAGCAAAAGTTATTAAGCACAACTGGAGCGGATATTTGCGCGTACAAATAAAAATGTAAAAATAATTATGTGTAGATTTTAAAATTTTCGCGAACGAACGTGTGTGCGGGCAAACGTTTGTGCACGCAAAAATGCTCAAGTGAATACGCAGCTTAAAAGTCGAAAAATCGAACATTTGTTTGTAACTCGAAAACAAAAGACGATAGCAAATTTTTGTTTCCGCCAGTGAATTTGTCTCAAAAAAAGAGATCGAGAACGTGCCTCCCATTTTTTTGTATCTCCTATAATTACCGAGTTACCCTATACAAACATCGAAATTTGCCCACCCTGTACTGCTAAAATTGCATACCTATACAATATAAACACTTTACAGATTACACTGACGAGAATGTCAAAATACGAAAATTAACAATGTGCAATGTATATCCCTTCTCACTTTGCTGATTCGTTTCATGTGTTTTCGTTACATTTTCCTTTTTAAACTGGCGCAAATGAATCTTTTGTCTTATTGGTAATAGGTAATCTAACTGGCATGCATCTGATTTTGTACTCTTAAGCCTATATGACACCACGTTAAATTTGCCACAACAAATTACACAAAAATTTAGGTGAAAATAGTAATAGTAAATTTCAGGCTAAATTTTCATATAAATTATTTAGAACATGATCTAAAATTGGAAGTAAATATACATGGTGAGAGGCGCACAAGTGGCTAAATCAAACGGAAAATGCAGCGCATGACTGTTGTACAGCATAAATTAGTTTCACGAGGAGGAGGTGTAGTTAACGGATGGCACGAAATTAAAAAATGTTCGACGAATGGGGTGAAAATTAATGTATGGTAGTGATGTGCCTCGTTTATTGTTCTGTGTTGGTCACGTAAGGATCCCGCCAATATAACAACTTCCTAAGCAAAACAACATGACAAATGCAGGATGACCTCGAAATGAGATAAAAATAAACACAACCACCAGTTTGACAAAATTCTAGTAATACAAACCTAAATAATATATTGGCAAAAATGCCACTAAAGTATTTATCAATATGTGTACGTGTTAAATGTAGCATTAGGATTGACTTACGCTGCAGACAGGAAATTGTAAAACTTATTGAAACTGAAAATGAAAATTTAGCAGGAAATTTATTTACAAATTTACACGCAAATTTTCCATTCAGTTCAACGTAGTGTCATACAGGCTTTAGCTACAGCAACATAACACAGGAAACTCGCTGCAGGTTAATAGACAGAATATACCCGAAAATGAAAGTAAAGCAACAATTCAAAGATTTCCATTTCACTACACGTAAAATCAGTTTTATCTTATCATTTATTTAAGTTATAGCACTGCATTGAAAATGTAAATCTCGGCTCATGCCGACTGCTCAGCAGTAATTTTATTAAGCTCCAAGGTGTTATATAATAATTATACGAGGCGTTCTCGAAAGATCAATTATACTTGTAAGACAGCACCGACCATAGGATAAGCTTTTCTTTGAAGCTAAGTAGGCATATTAAAAAATAAAAAAGACAGTGTATTGAAAACCACTTCCTATTAGGCTCCGTTCTTCCATTACCTGTTCCCTTTTCGAGATGACTTTTTAAGTTCCGAAGAGGAGCGCTTTTCACAGAAATGAATTTATACTCTTGAATCAAATTATTGCTTATTATAGCTTAGCAAATTCACTGTCACAAACATTTACTCTCAAGTGAATGAAACAGGAATTAGTGGCAGAATTAGGTGAGTACGCAAGGAAATATGTTATATTTTAAGAAAATATCTGGATTTCTATTGTGTCATTTTTCACCGATCAACGAAACCATTTCAGTTACTTCTTCTGCAGCTTCCTTTTTCGTTCATCGATCGACTCGAGATAAGAGGATTAGGAATTTCATAAACAGTAACCCGTCAACAAAGAAATGCCAATGGCAACTTTGAAATATGCCTTTTAAAATTATACTTTTGATATGAGATTAAAACGATTCTCATACGAAACTGAAACGATAACTGACAGTGAGATTTAGTTGAGCTTTACGTGCCACTGCGACGTTACCAAATAAGAATTTCAGCAACCTTTGAAGCGGCGCGCCGCGGCGTCGAAATCTGCTTGCTCAAGGTAGAGTAGTTTTCAGAAAATTGAAACATTGTAACGGTGTTCGAGAAATCAACGGTTTGAAATTGACTAAGACTTGACAAACGTATGTTCCGTTATAATTTGCATTTTTAATTTATTTACATTATGAATTGGAATTCAAAATATCGAATTTCTGATATAAGGTTATACAGGGAAATAGCAAGTGTCAAATCACAAATGTTGGTGACCAAGAATTTTTTGTGTTGCTACTAATAGGCGTATTATCAAATAACTTCCCTCAAATACTGCACTATTTCTGATGTACACGATCCGCGCGGTTAAAAATAACCCTCACGTAACTTTTCATCATGCACTTCATTAGTAGTTGTTGAGTTTCGAAGAGTAAGGACGTGTTCGACCGTGCACCGATAACCATCGCCCGGCCTGCTACGGGGAAGCAGACGCAGCAGAAACCTACATACCAGGTGTTGGGTGTCGAAGATTATGATATCAACGACCTCCAAAGCCACTGATGCAATGGGAGACAAGCAAGAAAAAATTTAAATTAAAATAGAAACCCCAAACGAAATTACCTTAAAGAACGCTTGGCAAGAAGAAAAAATGCAAGAATTGAATTGCAACAAATTGTTTCCTATTACAGCAGCAACTAGCAGAAATGCAAACAGCAATAAATAAGGAAAATTAACAGAAATGGATCTCAACTGCAGAGTTGGAACAAAAACCCCAACAACAAGAAAAAGAATACTATACGGATGAAGAAGAACTCATCAGAGAAACTGAAGAAAGGAAAAGAACAATAACTACATCCCTGGAAACGTCACCACGCCAACCGCAAGAAGCTAAGCAGTCACAAAAAGAAAATCCAGTAACAATACCAAAACTGCTACCAATTGTTTTGAGCCAAACTAAAAACTATGATGCATTACAACACGAACTAAAGACAGAAAAGTTTACATTTCAAGCAGTTATGATGAATAACGAACAAGTAAAAATAAACATAAAGTCTGCAAAAGAATAAAGACGACTAACAAACTTGATGAAAAAAAGCACTTTTGGCACACATACGGAAATAAACTAACAAGAAACATAAAATTCATGGTGAGAAAGATGCACCAGTCATGCGCTCCAGAAAGTATAGTAGAAGATTTATATCGCCAAGGATATAAAATAGTAGAAGCCGTTAATATCCTGCAGATAAAAGGTAAGAAACCCTCCCGATATTTATGCCAAGCTTCAGAAACGGCGAAGACATTAAAAAAATACGAGATAAAAGGGATACAAGGCATGAAGACTGAAATAGTACCTCTAAGAAACAGAAACAGAACAAGTCTCTCAATGCAAGAAATGCCAAACTTAAACCTAAACATTTCGCAACAGAGAATCAAGACGCTTAAAATGTGCTGGAAAACAACCCATATAAAAATGTAAAGTGTATGAAAACAGCAAACCAAAATGTGCCAATTGTGGCGAAGCCCACCCAGCTAACTACAGAGGATGCGAAGTAGCCAAAAGAATTCAAAAGAGAAGAAACGAAGCAGCCAGAACTAACCAAAACAACGCAAAAGACAGAAAAACAGAAAATAAAATACCGTATAGATGGGACCCAAAAGCATTCCCAGCACTACCAAATTCTAAAGAAGAGGAAAACATTTCATAGAAAACAGAAGTTTCGACAAACCAGCTGCTACGAAGCCTAATGTCAGAACTTGAACAAGGCGGAAAAAGTTCGCACAGCAAGAAAAATGTTAAAATCAATCTCTGAGACATTAATAGAACTTGAATGTAATAATAATAAAGCTACTGCTCCAAAGAAACAATAATGTACTTTGGGGCTACGCAGGAAAACTAACATCAACCAAACTGAAAATTACCAGAACAAAGTATTGAAAAGTATCGTAAATGCTCCCTAGCACGCTAGAAGCAGTGATATACACAGAGATTTAGGGATAAGAGCCGTGACAGAAGAAACAAAAAACCATGCCTAAAAGCACGAGAGCAGACTTCATGACCACATACAGATCTACTTAGAATGCTCAAGAGGACCTAACCATTTGAGCTAGTGAAACAGACGTGAAAGTGTCAGTGAAAAAAGCGGTGCAAAAGTGAAGTGGTAACACACGAATAAAGTGTTGCAAAATAGAACTGAGAGGACACCGGTTGGTGAATTCTTGACATAACCATTTAATTAATTTTAGTTAGATAAAAATTACTTGTTAGTCTTTTAGACTGGTTGTAATGTAACATTCCAATAAAAAAAAATGCCCTTCATTCGTAAATAACTGTACAATTTCTTCTTGGTAGCTCTCTGCATTAATATTGCCATAAAGCATAAATTGTCTTATAGGTACTCACATTTGTATAAAAATCAATTTTTTTCCTAATGTATAGGCGTTTTAACAGAAAAAAGCTGAGTTCTCGACAGACCGCAACCTAAAATTTTCTGAATTGACATACATTTCTGTATGAAATCGGTAATCATCACCGAAACAAAGATTTCCCAAATGTTTCTCGATCATGTTAAACACATTTAAAAACGATTGGCACAATTCTTACCTTACAGGACTATTGTGCGCTAATAATTAATAAACAGTTCTCATTCGATTTTATATACATAAGTGTACAATTTTGTGTAACGACTTGTTCTCAAAGGGAAGCATATTTGTTGTAGTAGCCGACGAATAGAAGTGTATAGCGTATTATCCATTACTTCAATTGCCGCTGCTACAACTGCATCTGTAACTTTTGTCAAACAGCGATCATGCAATTGTATTGAAATTACCATTTCTACGGAAATATGTCAGGTACACCTATAACGATTCTCTATGATGCTGTAGTTTTAAAGCTACATGTGGAAACTCTTCATGGAATTCTTTAAGTTAATTTTCAGCAGAATACGTCCAACTTTTACATCATTTCGATAGTAAATCATGAACATTTTTTGTTTAAGCGCGTAAAACATTTTGTACAGCTTCCTACTGTTCGGAATGTTGACTTTTGAAATTTCGATTGTGATATTAGTTTTAAGGTAAATATTTACATGCTCTTTTGCTTACAAAGAGTTCTTATACATTTTAGGGTGTTTCTGAGCATTAAAATTTTGATTTAGACAAAATGTGAATAATATCTATCCATATTGTAAAAGATAAGTCTGTTGACAAAATTTGGTTTTATAAAACATGCTACTATGAATTTTATTTTTTTAGTCGTAACAGATCTCCACCTAGAAACCTAGATTTAAACATTTATTGTTTATGCAAGATTTTTCCTTTATTTTTCTGGTAAGAATATTTCTTGGTATTGTTGATTATAAGCTTTCATCAAACGTTTAATAGAATTATTTTGATGTTACGGTTAAATACATTGTAATGGCCATTTTCAGAAGCGAATTGTAATAGTTAATAATTACATTATTTTGGTTTTCGGGTTGAAGTAGCATCATAGGTGCCGTTAGTCCTTACATTTCGTTTTCCGTTACACGGGACATCATGTCGGCAACAAACTCTGTTGCTGCTGAAAGACAATTGCGGTGCATAACTGAGTTGCGTTCCAGCTGTAGTAGAGTTCGTAGCCCGGAAGATGTCCTATATAACTGACGGAGAAACGAGAAACGTCGGCTGCAGCATCAAGGACGTGGTTCCAACTCGAAAGGTGCTACTATTTACAACGACGTCGAACCCCTACACCTTAGATTAGGAATTGTGTTTGTGAACATGTCTGAACCCCTTTTCTTAGACGAAACGCCGTAATTGAAAATACTAATACAGCTTTAATTTCGAATTTTTGATTTATCGCTTATTTCTGGAATCAGTAATAATCTTACGGTTTTCACTTAACAGTAAATTAATTTATATTCCCTACAGGCTTAAATAAATCTCAGAACAGCTTCCAAAAAAAAAAGGACAACCCTTGGTTTGTATGGATATAATATATACTTCTAGTAAGGTCTTAGAATGCATAGTTTTAGTTGCTTAAAAATAATTTGCGTAAGTAAAATGTGACCATCTTGTTTCTATGAAAACAAGTGTCACAATATGCGTAATTGCACCAATTGTTTTCATAGAAACTATTCTATATAATTGTTTAAAACTATGCCAAAAACATGGATGTTTTAATAACTAAAAGTTTGGATGGAGTTGCCTTTTGCAACCGTAAAAATTTTAAACAGCGAGATTGAATGAACAATATGTTATTTGAAAGTTGCGTTCAATCTGAGTGAGTCCAGCTATACGCTTTCAGATTTACTTCATTTAATTTGAAGTACAGTAATAGTAATACTCCGAATAATGTTATTTACCGAAGGAAACTTCTTGGCCGGATTAATAATAAAACACAGTTTTGGAGAAGTTATGCGGCCATTTAATAAAATTCTTTCAGTTTTAATAAGTTAGAACATCAGGAAAAATTCCAATATTAAAACATGAGTATGCTTACGTTTCGCTAAAAATATTATTTACTTTACGAAAACACACAATAAAATACACTATTCGAATATAACGTGACGACCTTGACTTAGGGTCTTGGGAAGGGACATTCAGTTTGGTGGATTGCCAGACACTTGTACATAGATAACTTGTATCGGATCCTCGCCAACTTTACTTTTGCTTCTTTGCACGCTTTGCCAATATGTCTGAAAACATGAACATACGGTATGTTTAGAATGAGTTTGGAAGACAGGATTGAATACAGGCAACATATGTTTTAATGGATGTTTGAGGTTTCTTATCGTTGATAACAGTCAGCATATAATCTTTTTACTGTCTCTCCCACTTTCGGGTGTGTTACCAACATAAATAGTAATTAATAATTTCTCTTCCAGAATTACCTTGTGGCTGTATACTACCGTGATCAGACCTATGCTATGTTGTGGTGGCTCAGGGACAGACGAGTTACGGCAGCAACCAAACTAGAAAATGTACAACGCCTTGCCTGTCTTAGTTCTACAGGTACTATACGTTCAACCCCTACGACCGCCTTAGAGGTGATCTTATGTCTTCCACCAAACGACCTTTTTATGGAGGAACTAGCTGTGAGGACGGCTTTGAGGCTGCGGCGTAAGGGTCTGTGGCATATAGCAGGCAGGGAAGACAGACATATCCGCATTCTGGATGAAGCAGTCGTCAAGACCCCTCTCCTAGAGCCAATGGTAGACTACCTCCCTCCGCAATATGCCTTCAATAGACGCTTCAGCGTTTATGCCAATGATGAGCCAACCCAGCATACGGATATATCCATCGTTACCGACGAATCTAAAACAAGGCATGTAACGGGTGCTGTAGTCTTCTCTGATGACCTTAACTTACGACACACTATACCACTAGGGAAAATTGCTACTGTCTTCCAAGCGGAGGTAGTGGGGAATAATGGATGGTGCAAAGGCAAGACAGATCAAAATCCAACGTATTGGTATCTACAGTGACAGCAGAGACGCTTTACTAACCCTACGAAGTTGCAAAATTACCTCAGGAGTGGTACTGCAGTGCCGTGAAGCTCTCGACTATATCTCAAAAGATAATGTCATTTCTCTTATATGGGCGAAAGGACATGACGGAAACTTCGGCAGTGGGGAGGCTGATCAGATTGCGAGACTGGCCTTCGAACAACCTATTTGGGGACCAGAACCCGTTATTCCTATATGTATGAGGACATTAAGGTTTATGCTATACCAAGAAAACCTAAAAAACTTCACACGAAAATGGGTAAACACCGAAAGTTGTCGTCATGCAAGGGCTGCTATTAGTGCACCTTCGCCAAAGGGAGCCAAATTTTGTGTGTAACTGTCCCGAAAGAACCTGCGACTAGTTGTAGGTAGGGACTGGCGGACAGCCCAAACTGTCGAGGATGCAAAGAGGATAACGAGACGGCAGAACACGTCCTGTGTCACTGTCCAGCTCTCGCAACAATCAGAGGGTTCATGTTGGGAGACTTTTGGCCTGATATGGCCGAAATCAGCAACACCCCAGTTGCGGATGTACATCCAAAGGAATTGATGGATTGGGTGATGCCCAAAGTGGAGAACTGCTGGGGAGGCAGCACAATGGGACCATCTGCGTGGCCTATGTGCACGTGAGGCAATGCAAATTGCCAAAATCTACAATGACAATGACCTACATGCGAAGTTGTGCTCCCTGCCTACCGTATGTATGTGACTTAGGAGCAGGAAGAATTTTGTATCCTTCAACTTGTGAATCTCAATTCGATAGTTTTTGTACAACGGGCATTCTGACGTAAATTTAGAAGGGATCCCCCGTCTGACAACAGCATTTGTCGATGGTATCAGCAGTTGGAAACAGAAGGGCGCATCTGCAAAGCAAAATGCTAAGACATCCGTGTGTATCAGAAGAGCCGGTGCCCAATTGCAGAGCGGTTTCATTATAGAAATCCACAGAAATTTGTCAGGCGTATCAGCCAGGATCTATAAATGCCGAAAAGAGCAGTGTGGAGGATGATTGAATGATGTTGTTCCTCGGCTGTGGATAGAACGTACCGGTCCGCATGACATGCATCTCTGCCAGTTGCCTCTACGGTATCCCGAATCAGGTCGGAACCACTCGCGTAAGCACCATGTGTTTTCTTCCTATAGGTGTACGTGCCAGAACGGAAATGCTGAACAGAATACGGTAGGAAATAGGCTACTGGCTGGATGTGTCCCGTGGTACGAATACTGCTCACATTGAACACTTTGTCCATGCATTCTACCCTCTGTTGGTAGCAAAGGCATCCTGATAGTTCAGTAGTTAAAGCTTATTTTATGTTGTTGTTCTAAAATTTGAGGTTTTTTGAATAATGTTGTTGCTCATCAGAGCTAAGGTGTCTAAAAGTGTGATTCGTGCATAGGGAACAGCCAAGAGCGACTCTGAGGGAATAGCAATATCGCATGTAAATAAGAATATAATCCTAGTTTGTCTACCGAACTAACAGAAAACTATGTCTGAATTATCAGATGTAAATGACTGTAAACCTCTATGTGTGTTGTTTCTCGTTTGCTAATTAATTAGCATCACGAATTAGCTTCACCTTACACAATATAGATATTTATTTGGGGCCTACGAGGAACAGAATAGTAACGCATGCAAAATACTGAAATTCGTACTGAGGCTTTGTAAATTATTACCTAAATTTCAATTATATGTGTTTTTGTCACATTTGAATAAAGAATACGAATTGGAAATCTAGAGTTTACGGTAATTAAAAGTTTATTAAAAATTGTACTGTATACAATTAGGTGCTTCATGAAAATATAATAACTTTATAAAATATCCTTCCTTCGTCTTTCCAATATAATAAAATAAATATTTAAAATATCTTCTTAATTGAATGTCGGTACGTTATTCGAATTTTTTGGAGCAATGTTGAAATTTCCTGCTTTGGTAAAGGCTCATTGTTTAGAATAGACTGTAGTAGGAAACTTTTGTTGTGTTTCAGATAGCTTATAATATCAAAAAACGGCTACTAGCTTGCAGATATTTGTATATAAAAAACGTAAACTTAATTATCTAGGGCACGATCGAAGACACAGCATGCGGTTTTAATTTATTTATTGTAGATTATGCTGAATCAAATTCTCTCTAAGTTATTTTTAAGGCGTTTTCAGTACTTTGAATAATAACGATATGATAGAATTATACACTGACTAGACTTCCAAGAGGAAACCCTTGTGTCCATCGTTATCTATTATATTCACTCTAATATGTCTCTGCCAATGAATAGAAACTAGCCGGAGTCATGGTGTGCCCTCAAGGATTTGTCCGGTTCTTAAAAACAAATTACTGAATAAGCCGTGTGAGGTACACGATGTATAGCAAAAGAGTCTCTGCAATTGTGAATGTTTGCTTTTGCAGGGATGCCTAGATGAGGGTTTTAGCATTGATTGCATAAGTTTGAAAATAATTATTGAACTCCGTATTTTGTTTAAATTAATATCAATACACATTAGTCCTATTTAACGTATTTACATTATATTTTAGGAGACTAATTACCCAAGAATATGGTTAACTACGCTTTAGGGCATAGTATCATTTGTATTAGCGATTTGGTTACAAATTGTACAGTGAATGACTTATAATATCTGACTATAGTCAATTCTAGTACTTGCTGATATTCTTTACTGTGGAATGTTATATGAGTTAAGTATTTCACAAGCGAACTAAGTACTTCTGTATTTATCGGGCAAAATACATTGGTATTTATGTTGTGTCTCAGTGGTGCCAAATCCTATCATAATTATGAATCTCTACGACCAGTATTATTGATTATTTTACCAGCATATTTATATTAACAAATAAATATGTCCTGTCAAAATATGTATAACTTCTCTACATGATAAATGCGTTTGCCAGGGCGACATGTACTAAGGTTATTTCCGTTCACTTATCTTCAATCCCAAAATTAGGTTGAATTTCACCGTAAAAATTTTTAGTGGCTAGATATGTACTATGTGAATTGAATCAGTATCGCGACGAGACGTTCTGCCGTGGTTTCGAATCTCAGCTGAGGCGACCGCATTTCGGTTAGTTAAGTTTAGGGTGCATGCTGCATGAATGGTCAGTGTATAAGGGACGCCAGCACCCCCCTGAAGTAATGCGAAAGCGGTTCGGGGGGGGGGGG
>JABXWE010021818.1:0-25233 GCA_014611495.1 Limonius californicus | reverse complement strand
AAGCACATCATCCCACAAAATTGCTTTCTAAAACACTAAAGTATTGGCCAACATAGGACACCTGAAATCAAGAATAATAAGGGAAGCAATAGAAATCGAGAAACACCCAAGAAACCTAAATTCTCGTGATGACACCCAAAGACTACCATCCGCTTGGAAACCGGTTCTCGCCAAAAAACAAATACACTACAGAAACCAGCAAGAAAATACAAATCCACCTCAACAAAATTAGAACGTTCCAGCCACAGCCGATCCCGTCAAACGCAACCGAGTCAGAAATCAACAAAGCACAACAACACGGAACGGCCAAGAGTGTATAGCCCCAGCAGAAACGAACGTCAAAGAAGCACCAGCAGAAAGTTATCCGACTAGACCTGAAGATGGCAAATGTGACTTTGCCGAAACGTTGTCAAGACAACCACCCCGGTCCGTCCCATGACCAAGAAGTTACTACACGGAAGAATTCCTGGAAGCCAATCACAGCATACAACACCCACGGAAATCGCAAATACTCGAAATCTTCATAATTAAATTGTGAAGACGGAACAGGCAATGAAATGCCTATCCCGTGAAATGAATAAAAAGAAGAAGAACATATACAGGGTGTCCCAAAACTCCTGGGACATAGAGCTACCACGTATTCTAGAGGTCAAAAGAAGTCGATTGGACCCAACTTTGTCATATACCAAAATGTACCGTTTGCCCGTGAGAGGAGTTCAAAGTTTAAAAAATCACATTTTTGTATGCTGTTCAGAAACGTGTTAACCAATTTTAATGAAATTTGGTACCTGGGCACTTCAAAGGAAGCCACTACTTTCAGTAACGAAAGAAACCCAAACAAAATTGGAGAAGGGTTAAAACCACCCCCACCCCCTGATAAATTTGTTCAGAATTTTTTTAAGGATGATGATACGATTCTATGTTTTTTTTAAGGTGAAGACTTATTCATTAGCTTCATTTTTTGACTCTTGTAAAAACTCCGTAATTCGTATAGTTTCGAAGAAAAAAAATGTTTACTCAAACACTGATAACCGATATTATTATTGCAGGTTTAATTGTATTACAAAATTTAGTTGGCCGTAGACACAAAAATAAAACTTTTTTACAACAAATGTTCAATGTGACCTCCACCTTCATTGATGCAGAGGTCAACACGACGTAAAAAATTGAAATGCACCCTTCTTAAAACATCGTCGTTTTCTCGTAGTGCGTTTACACCATTTTGAATTCTGCCCCACAGTTGTTCAGCATTATTAATTTGTACCTCGTATACTTTTGTTTTTAACGCTCCCCATATGAAGAAGTCACAAGGATTTAAATCTGGAGACCGCGGTGGCCATTGAATGGGTGCTTCTTGTCCCCTACCAATCCATCTACCAGCAAATTGTTCATTTAGATATTCTCTTACGGCACGTGCAAAATGAGGTGGTGCACCGTCGTACATGAAAAACATGTTTTGACGCAAATTAAGGGGCAAGTCTTCTAATAACTCTGGCAAAGTTTCTTGGGAAAAAGAAGGTAACTAGCGCCATCCAGACGATCAGGCAATCGGAACGGTCCAACCAAAAAATTGTCGATAATTCCGACCCAGACATTAATTTTAAATTCTCGTTGATAATGTCTAGCTTTAACAGCATGTGGATTTTCATCTGCATAAATATGTTCATTGTGTAGGTTTGTCATGCCACGACGCGTAAAACAAGACTCATCAGTAAACAAGATATTAGTGTGGAATCCATCGTCGACTACTCTGCGCTCCCGAATAATTTCTGCAAAATTTAAACGTGATTCGTGGTCAAGTGGCAATAATTCTTGAACTGGCTGGATGTGAAAAGGACGAATTAATTGATCCGCAAGGATCCGACTTACAGTGCTTTTTGGAATCCCAGTTTCACGTTGCAATATTCTGGTACTGATCTCAGGATTGTTATCAATCCTTTGAAGAACTGTTTCTTCCACAATGGGTATTCGGGCTTGTCGAGGTCTTCCAGAGTTAAATCTGGCTGGCTGCAAACTTCCTGTTTCTCGAAGACGACATTCGATGCGAGCAAAAGTTTTGTGATTTGGAATTCTTCAATTTGGATATCTCTCTTGATACACGCGGACGCGGCAGTTACCTTGACAGTATCCAAGAACTAATAACATGTCGGTCTGCTCATTGACAGGGAAATCCATATTTGACAGCGGCAAAAATAACAGCAGCAACAACAACAACAATTAAAGCAGCAAAGATGGTTACAATAACAAAAAAGAATACAAAAGCAACAAACAGTCAATTATTGAAAAGTTTACTGTCAACAATCAACTGAGATGATTATGAATTTGTTTCCTATCAAAATTATCACCTTTGTTTTATTTTTTTGTCTACGGCCAACTAAATTTTGTAATACAATTGAACCTGCAATAATAATATCGGTTATCAGTGTTTGAGTAAACATTTTTTTTCTTCGAAACTATACGAATTATGGAGTTTTTACAAGAGTCAAAAAATGAAGCTAATGAATAAGTCTTCACCTTAAAAAAAACATAGAATCGTATCATCATCCTTAAAAAAATTCTGAACAAATTTATCAGGGGGTGGAGGTGGTTTTAACCCTTCTCCAATTTTGTTTGGGTTTCTTTCGTTACTGAAAGTAGTGGCTTCCTTTGAAGTGCCCAGGTACCAAATTTCAGTAAAATTGGTTTACACGTTTCTGAACAGCATACAAAAATGTGATTTTTTAAATAAACTTTGAACTCCTTTCACGGGCAAACGGTACATTTTGGTATATGACAAAGTTGGATCCAATCGACTTCTTTTGACCTCTAGAATACGCGGTAGCTCTATGTCCCAGGAGTTTTGGGATACCCTGTAGAGTAGCCGATGATCTTCTCAGAGAATGCCCGGTATTTTTCTGGAGAATGTAATTTCAAGTATGTTGCGATTTCTTTTCCAAATGATCGGAATTTGTTAATTCCTATTGTCTGTATTGTACATCTGCCATTTTGAAATGTCACAAAAATTTTATCTGTTCCTGCATTAGGTGATCATAAATTTATATATTTTTTAACGATGTTGTAAAATGGTCCCCTTATTGAAAATTGCCTGTCTACTTTATTTTTTGTATCAAGTATATCAACAAGAAATGCAGTGTTATAATCATGGACATTCTCTACTTTCATTTTATACAATTCAATGGCACGAGAAGAACCCAGTATATCTATAATGAAGGCAACCTTTAAAAACATTAAGCATTATTATGTTCATAATCACTTATACATTTCTTACCTTGGTTGCAAGATATTTATTATCTGGTGCTTTATCAATGAATTCACGAACTTTATTCGGAGTAAAAACTGCAGCTTTTTTAGCGTTGTAACCTTCAGACTTTCGTTTCAGGAAAGACACTAATTTAGGATAATTTTCAATGCTAATATGTATTATGGTGAATATTCAGTGTTGCTTTTAACATAGAACAAATCGTGCATAAACTTGATGATTTATACTTTTGAGCTAGTTCGGTAAAGTACACTAAATACATTATCTTGTGAAAATGAGTTTGAATTGTTTCTAGCCCTCTAGTCCATAAAGGATTTATAAGCTATTCCATACTTTTTGATTTTTCAGGAAGTAAATTTAATGTAGCAGTCTTGGCTATTTCTGTAATTTCAGGCGGTGTGCAATTTTTTATCAAATTTTCATTGTTTTCACTCTCATTATTGATTTCACAAATATCTGGAAAAATATTTAGAAAAAGGAACAGATAAGTTACTAATCTATTATCAGGAGTAATATAATAAGTGGTATGATTATTACCGATAATTGTTTGGAATATTAATGAATTGTAATCCCAAAGCTGAAAATACAACGAGTCCGCAGGACGAGTTGTATTTTCTTGCATTGGGATTGCCAATGAATTGATATTCCAAAAAATTATAGGTTATTAATCATACCACGAATAATATTTAGGACGACAATATATCGATTTGAAATAAAGAAAAATCGTGTCACCATTTTAATTTGAAGTAATTTACAGAAATCAAAATCAAAAACTAACAACGTGAACACTAAAGAGAAAAATTAGGGTCATTTTATTTTAATTCGTTACAGTTAAAGGTTTGAATATTGAAGGTACAATTTTCGAAAAGAACGCGTGGACCTGTCTTTTAAATTTGACGTTTATAATTTAAATCATTATTTTCACTTGACAGTTAGTAAAACAAAAACTAAGCAGGTTTATCACCGTGAAAATACAGCGACAAGCTATATTTTCACTGTAGTTCCGATTCTATTGGCTGAATTTCAAAATTTGAAATCCACTGATTGGTTGTTAAGCAAGCAGATATATTGTCAAAACAATATTACTAGCTGTAATTAAAAAACTCTTAGATTTGTAAATCTGAAAAGTGAGGTTACAATTGAATAACTGACATCAGTATTATTGGTTGCCTAGTTACGAAGATAATTTTTGATTAAACTCAAATATAATGCAATTAAGGGAAATACATAGGTATTGTACATAGGTAATTAACAGGTCATTGACCTATACACAGACGAAGAAGAAGAAGAAGACATAATGAAATAATGGGCAATATATAATGCAATTATGAGTTGATATAGGTGCCATAATTATTCATTTAATATTGTTACCATAAATGAGTAGAAAACTTACGAATAATAAACATATAATTTAATGGTCGTAGATAAATGTTATAAATTATATTTCCACAGGTTTAATTTTCGACCGCCAACCGGTATGAAAAATTTTGTTGATCATTTTTTATGATTACAAACAACTAAAACAAAATTATTTATTTATTATATCTGAACCATAATCTCTGTTTCTGAAACTAAAAAGCGTGCAAAAACGGGCTTTTAAAACACTAGTGCTTTAAAGTTGCGTTCGGCTAACATTCTAATCTCGGATAAAATATCCTCGTTTTCGTTAATTTTGTAATTCACGAACACAAAATCGAAACAAACTTCACAAATCAACAAATTTATAATAAATATGCATAGCAACGAAACAACAACAATTGCTAACTGTTTCTATATCAACGATTAATGACATAATGACAAGATTACTTCGAAAACAGGATTACAATTTCTTTTTTTTTGTTATAATTTTCAGATTGTAGTGCAGGTATAATAAAAAATAGCGTATAATACTCGTGTATAAAAGCCTTTAAAGCACTGCTCCGTTAAATGGCACTCGGCTTCGCCTCATGCTTTAAAACCCGTCACGCATGCTTTAAAGGCTTGCTTATACTCGTATTATAATATACTATTTATTATAGCTACCTGAATCATAATCACTGTTTTTGAAACTAAAAAGCGTGCAAAATCGGGATTTTAAAGCACTAGTGCTTTAAAGTTGCCTGGTAACAAGAAATTCACTTGCTGGCCATCCTGTTGGATAATTTTTCGTATTCCTTGCAATACGCTTGTTTAGATTTCTCGGGGATTAATCTCTGTTCAGCTTGTTCGGCTAAAATTCTAATCTCTGATGAAATTTCCTCGTTTTCGTTCATTTTGTAATTCACGAACACAAAGTCGAAACAAACTTCACAAATCAATAAATTTATAATCAATATACACAGCAACGAAGCAACAACAATTGCTAACCGTTTCTATATTAACGATTAATGACACAGATTGATTGCAGATTACTTCGAAAAAGGGATTTCAATTTCCTTTCTTTGTTATAATTTTCAGATTTTAGTGCAGGTTTAGTAAGAAATAGCGTATAATACACGTGTATAAGCGCCTTTAAAGCACTGGTCGGCTTCGCCTCGTGCATTTAAACCCGTCGCGCGTGCTTTAAAAGCTTGCTTATACACTTTTATTATAATGTGCTATTAAAAACCAATTTAAGAATATTAGCAAATAAATGGCGGTGGAAGATATTTGTATTACTAAGAATTATGTCGCTCTTACACTATTACCTAAAAGATATCTTCCAGATGAAGATAATAGTATTGGTCAAAAAATTTAAGTTTAAAAAGTATAGATTAGTATTTCGATGGCGTTTTTGCATGAATGTGACGTAACTTTCTGGATTTATCTACTACTACTTACGATAAATACTCTTGAAGGAATTGTCGAATTGATTGTTTTCGACTAACACAATATTGTACACTGTTATTTACAAGTAGATAAACTCGAAGGCTATGCCTTTTCCCTCCCCTAGTTATTCCTACAACTAAAAATTAATTTAAAAAGTTATCATTAATCACCAGGTAGCAAAACGTAAACTATAACAAATTCACTATATTACATTATATATTCGTAATATATACATTAATCTCAATTTGATTTAATTAAATACCTTAAATATGATCATAGGTAATTATTTAAATGCAAACAAGATGAGTAGTAAACGTCAAAATGTTCATTAGGATAAAAACCTTAATTGTAATGCAGACGATGAGACCCACGGAGATGTGAACACTACGAAGTATTTCCGGATTTTTAGCTTTTTAATACATAGGCTTTCAATAATATAAACAGGAGGTAGTCGCTTTGTCAGAAGCTTTAGATTTATTTTATATAATACTAGTCCATGATGCGATCCTAACTTCTAGATGAGAGAGTAAGTACATCCAATATGTTGTTCTGCCCTCGCGAATTGCACAAAATTAGTTTTTGTTATATTGGGTGATCATAAAATGTATACATTAATTAAAGTTCATTGAAGAGTCCTAGTACTTAATTCTTCTCTACTTTCAGTAATCGTAGGTTTAATTAAAAATTTATTTTACGCCAGATATAATAGGGTTTTCTATGGGGGCATTCAAGTCTTTGTTTAGTATGATCTTTTCTAGATTTGGCATAAAATTTACGTGCTGTTGCAAGGAACCGTAAAAACTATATTTTTCTGTTTTTGGTCTGCTGGTATGTGGGACATAGTGGGACTGGTACTGAAATTATGCTGATTGCTGTTCTGTCAGAGCTGAGACGTGTTACCAAAATTCTTTTACTTATGTATGTTGTTTTCATGATGTGATATGTATAACGCTTGTGTAGTAAGATTTCTACCCCGGCATGAACTTTCTTAGGTTTATCAATTTCATTGTGTACCAGAATATAGTAGCATTTCATGATCGTTCCTTTGCCTTTTCTTTTAGTTTCATTCGGAGCACATATTATGTTAATTTTGCGAACGTCTGTCTCTGTTGTGATCTCTCGTTCCCTTCCATTGGTCTTCTCTGGTCTAATCCATGGTATTTTGCGTAAATAGGCCTACCTTAAGTAAAATTAGGTTCCACCACGCACAACGGTCTTGAGTAGGCAGAAACTATCCCTGGGTATTTTACACAAGCTTAATTAAATATTTTTACTTAAATTTCATTTTATAAATTTATAAGGCCATGCGTAAAAACTTTAAATGGTATTACGCAAGTAAACCAATGATATAAAATGGGAAATAAATAATTAATAATGATAACGAATATCAACATCGATTTTTGTGGTCACTATCACTATCAATATTACCTGCCATCGTAGTCTCACCTGTTATTGTGTGTGCTTTAACTTTAACATGTAATTTGATTAGCTTTAAAAGAATAAGGCTAATGGATACCGTAATTTAAAATAGGAATAAATAGGTAGTAAGCAACAAAATAATATATTTGTTTAATATACTTCTAGGAATATCTTGTGAATATACAAAAATATGAAACTAAAGGAACTACATAATTTGATTAGCATAAGTCAGGGGTGGCCAAACTTTTGATCACTACGAGCGACCTGGTTTCCTAAATTGTAGGCGGCGGTCTACCAACATCTTATGTGTTAAGTGATCATAAGAAAACTAGTAATTTAAAGCCAATGATAAGTTTAAATTTAAAATAAACATAGATAATACTAATACATATTCAATATCAAGTTATTTTAATAAGAGAAAATAGTGATTTCTTCTCACAAACTAATTAGTTCATAAATAAAACAATATGTTCTTTTATTTTCTTATTATTAATGCGAACAATGTTAATGTAACTACATATTAACTATTATTTTTTATGTCGTATCAGAGGACGCGCTGGAAACTTGACATTGCATGTTTTCGGCAAGCTTTTCATATTCTGGTTCATATGTACTTATAGCTATTCGCAAACATGCTGCCAAATGGTCATCTGTCAAACGGAAGGGATGTTTTGTTTTGATTGCACTCATGGTAGAAAATGTTGTTTCACAGAGGTAAGTAGAACCGTAAAAGGTTGCTAAATATGCTGCACATCTCCATAAACATGGATATTTTTCTTCACAAAGTAAATTCCAATAACTATTTTGAGACGAAACTCTTGATTTCAAAAATATATCGTAGGTATTTGAAGTTAAGAATTTCATTCTCAACTAGTATTTGGTCCACATCCAAAAATTCTTTTAATTTTATTGATATTTCTTCGATGAATAATATTATATCCTCTATTTTTGAAATATTTTTAAATCTTCTATCAAACTCATTTAATAAGAGAGACATCTTATTAGCATATTGATCGTATTCATATGAGTTTTTATCTGTAGATTTAGCTGCCATGTTTTCGAATTGTTTTAAATCTCCTCTCCTCAACTATACATATCAGACAGGCGGGCGACTAGGAATAGTTACGCGGTCGACCAGTCGACCGCGGTCGATGCTTTGGCCACCCCTGGTATAAGTAATACTACATTTTAAAAGTAACTTCAGTATACATGTGGGCGAGAAGCACATAACACTAGAAGAAATACAACCAGAATACTGAATATTAAAAGAGCAAAAGGTGTAAGTGTGAGTACGCATAGGTAATTTGATACAAGTTTTTATGGCTTCGGTAAAAGCTATAATTATTAATCAACTTCGTCTTTAGTTCTCAATAAAAAGGCATTAAAATGAGATTATATTTTGCTACAACCTTATTTATTTCTATAACAGTTATTGTTGCTTTGAATGCAGATCTGATCGATATTATAAAGGATATACTCGAATACTCGTTTGAATCGTCTTCTTGTGTTTACTTCTTAACAAATGGTGACGAAGTATGGGACATCTTGCAATATGCGCTAATTATATTACAAATTCCATTAATATCATTGTTAATGCAAGGTGAAAGAAACTATAGCAGTACTAAAATAACTCTGCCTGACTGTAATGGATATATAATTGCAACAGAAAATATTAATTTCTTAAACAAGATAATTTCCCAAAGTACTAAAATTATATTTAAACCACACAAAAAACTTATAATATTTTTTGACGGAGAAGAAAATATTATTGGACCAACACTATCCTACGCTGCAGATGTAAAAGGCTTAGATATTATAACCATAGAAGGGTTGAGAAAGAATGCACCTTTTAAAATATATAATGGCATTACCGACAGAAACTTGAAAGTGAGTTTCTTAATTACTGGAAAAACACTAGTTTCATGGAACTATACACAACCAATAGCAATCGATAAAGACGATTTTACTTATTTTAAATGGACTCCTAAGTTCAACAACAAGTTGAGAAGCCGTAAATTTAAGGTAACAGCATTTAATTACACCCCTTATGTAATGTACGATATTCAAAAAGGAGTGTACGATGGTATAGATTACAGAATTCTAAAAGAACTTGCAAAGGATTGGCCACTAGAATTTACAATTTTAACGAAAAGTACAGTGACTTCTAGAAACTGCAATAATGTATGGCAATGTGCTGTAAATGAACTAGAGGCGAAAAAAAGTGAAATTTCCTTTGGGTCACATTGGCTAATAGCTCTTATTGATTTTGATGTTGATATGTCCATTCCCTATGACCAAACGTGCTTATCATTTCTAGTTCCCAGACTGAAACTTTTACATCAGTCAACTTACGTTTTTCAACCATTGAGTTTAACTCTATGGATTATAATTATACTGGGAATGATTTTTTCAGCTTTTATATTACATTTAATAGCTGTCTTATACAAAAATATTAAATTTGTTAAACACCCATATTTAGATTTTACAATAAGCGCCTTGGATGTAGTTAACTCCTATACTGTGGGGTTTTTTAAATATTATTCAAGTAATTACAAATACTTAAGACTTATCAGCACGATACTGTGTATTCAGTCGCTGCTACTTGTTACAGCATATTTAACTGGGTATGCTAGCCTCTTGACTTCTCCTAGATCAGCAAGCCTATAAAAACTTTTGAAGATATGCTGACACAAAACGTGCATTGGGAAAGCGTAGAAAATTTAAAAGCAAACTATTTACGCAATTCAACGAATCCAGTAATCTACAAATTAGCGGATTTATGGGCTACTAATGGGAGTTTGGACAAACTAAACGACAGAATTCGTAATGAGAATAATGCATTTGGTACGACAACTGCGGGTTATGGGTACATGACGGAAACGGAATTGCTTGATGATTACGGAAAACATAACTTACGAGCCTTGCAAGAATGTTTCTTCACCATATTCCGAGTGTTTCCTATTGCCAAAAATTCCCCCTTCACCAAACTCTTTAATACACACATTTCCAGAGTTTTTGAACACGGTTTAATTCGATACTGGTAACTGATAATACATAATCAACTTAATCAGAGCTATATTTCGAATTTCTATTCAAGCTACGTAACTAAAATAGCAGAAAAACCTCCGCTCTCTATAACAAAAATTCAAGGAAGTCTTTACTTACTACTTGTTGGGTACATTATTGGCACATTAATTTTTGTTATCGAGATGAAATTGACATAATTTAATGTACAAATATGATGTTTCGGGGAAAATATACCTTAGTGTATCCCATTTAAAATATCTAGTTTAATTTCTATTTAAATTTTATTTTACAGTTTAGAAATTTAACACGTCGATTTCGAAAACATATTATGAAAGCATATAGGAACAATATAGTTTTGTACTGTATGTTCCAGCAAACACATATTTATACAATTATACTATTAAAATCAAGTTCTTTAATATTAAATGCATTATATAACTAAAACAGTAGGTAGTACAAATTTTTCAAGTGTGTTAACTGTGGAAATAATAATATAAGAAGTGCATGCGCTACAATTTTAAATAATTTATTATTTTGCTGTAGTTTCTCTGTATATTTAATACCAGTGCTATAAAATAAAATATATGTATCAATTTGCTGTTTTATTTACAGTTCATGAGTATGAATGAATGTGGTTAATAACTTTTCTTAAGAAAAATCTCGAAATGGTTTAGCGAATTTTGATATATTTTGAAATTCTTTAATGTTATTAAATTTTCCTACAAATGATGTTAGAATTATGTGTGTTTTTTATATAACAGGAATTGTTTCACCACACATCATAGACTGCATAGAGCAGTGGTCGATATTGACCCCCAGGAGTCGATACAACATTTCCGTCATTTAAATCACTTAAAACTTGAATCGCAGCCGTAGCTTTAACGTGTCAGAAGTTATGGAAGAATTACGCCTTATTGACTCACCCTGTATATACTGCTTAAAAAGTTTAGCTAACCACTAGCATGTAGGTTTGGGATTCATATTGCATATATTTATCGCATTAGAGATCAAGTTCAACAGCACAAGCTTATTGAGACATGAGACATCTTAGAGAAGCTAAAATTGCAAGGGTGGTTGCTTTGATAGACGATAGTAAAAGATTCTGTTATGCTGCAAGAGTTGGCAGCATAAAAGCCATTCGGTTGCTTTAAAGCTATGGAATAGGTACCAGGAAAACAAAAGCAACTCTTTGGCAAGACCGTTTTATCGTCAATTGTGTTCTACAGAGGTGCCCTTCTACACCAAGAGACATCAAAAAATGACCTCTAGAAGGCCACTAGAATCGTCTAGAACGCTATTCAGAAGTATAACAGAGCAACTTTAATATTCGCTTTAGAGCACACAAACTGCGGTATGGACCAATGGTCGTTTGTCGTCCGAAGCCGCTACACCCGCTCCTTCTTGCCTTAATACTTACCTGTACACTCACAGGACTGAGAGTAAAACGGGGCCTGCAGATACAAAGTTTCGCCTTGCTTTGATGGTCGAGATGGTAAGAAGCGATTTGTGCGTATCGGACGGATCGTATGAATCTTATTATTTTTGTCAACATTACACATTACTTCACATTTCCTTTACGAAATTACGAACTAGTGTATGGGTTAAGCCTCACGCTCAGTTTTCTTTTTATTATGATATGAGCAGTTCAGAAGAAGAGTTGTCTGCAATTGCTTTCGCCTTAGAAGGTGTAGAAAAAAGGACGCAGCAAAGAAAAAGACGAAGGTTTCGGGATCACAATAAAAATATGCAGAGAAGATTATAAATTTCTTCGTATTGTCGCACCAACGGTATTGATAAACCATCATCCATTGTGGTCTTTCATATGGGACATACCTATAGTACAACTTCGCTAATATAGAAAGAGAAAACGTTTTCCTCCCGGATTTTACGAATTATAGAAACATTTAAAAAATACGCTAATAAAGCAAAAAAGATATTTTAATGAATTTTAGCTATTTATATAAACAAAGAAGAATACAATATAAATACGAAATCATTTTGTTTAATATAAAATCTAATTTTCTGCTGCTCTGTGTTATCGAAAACGTTTGTACTACCTTTTTCTTTCAATTTTCTTAACACAAGAACATCTTGTATTGACATGTTATTTACTTCTGCTCATTGAGAAAATGTTCAAATAGCTTTCTTGTGCATCGTTTTATTACAACATTTTTCTACAGCTCACATATGGAATCGGTAATATTCAGATGTAACCGAACTTCATCTTCTTCGTCCTATTCTCCGTATGGTCAGAGTAGCTTCAAATTTTTTTAGATATATTTTTAATTATAGTTTACTCTCTCTCTCTCTCTTTCTCTAAGTCTTCAGTCTCTTGACTGGTTTGACGCATGTTTCCAATCTCGTCTTCCCTCAGATTTCCTCTTTATTTCTTCATAGTTACGCGGCGCCCATGGCATCCGTAATTTGTTTAATATATCGATTGCGTGGGCGTCCCCTAGTTCTGTTTCCGTCTATCTTCCCTTGTATGATTGTTTTCAGAATACCTTCCCGGCGAAGAATATGTCCAATTAGTTGGCCTCGTCTTTTCTGTATCTGTTTCCACATCTTTTCATAGTTTACTATGATTGATGAAAGTTCATGACAGTATCCTAGTAGTGTTGTTAAATTATTGTCTTGAGATATTAAGGAGGCCAATAATTTTTTTCTATACGCTGCTCTAATATTTTTTTGTCGCATTTTGATCCATTGACTGTATTATTTCTGGACAGTTGGGAGTAATAAGTTTAGATCAAAATTTAATGCATCACCTAATGTACGACAGGTCGTATTATCTATTGAGAGAAGAGCTTCTTTTTTTTAATCAAAAAATTTGTTTACGGGCTTTTAAAACATTTTTTTAAGTATTTTGTATTAATTCCCACATTATCAACATATCTACTAAATTCCGAACCGATTCTTGTTGTCAACGGGTCGCACGTTAGCCCGAATTTTCGAAGGACGTCATCAGCACGTATTGCATAGAAGGATTTGATTCTTTTGAAAAGACCCGCTTTGGCACAGGGACGGTTTGGTGCAGGGACGGTTGGGCATAGGGAATATTGGTCGCAGAGACGTTTGGGCGCAAACATATATCAAAGTGGTTCATTCTATCAAATTTTATTAAAAAATCCAATTAATAAAACAACTGATTGCACTTGATATCTGATATTTCATTATGCAACGACGTTAATAGCAACGTCTATTAAAACAATACAAATTTTTTAAATTTGAATTGTTACAAACTAGATTTGGCAAAAACGGAATACATTTAATAAATTTTTAACGTTAAAAATTATTGATATAAGCAAATTGTAGACACCTTCGATGAAAGGGATACTACAAAAACAAATACACTAGACATAATATGAAACAAAATATACTCATCAAAATGTCATTACTTTTAATAATTAAAATTTTGTACAAAGGTATCAGAACTTTCATTGGCATACTGTATATTTTGAGGTGGGCAAGTTATAGTAATTTTCTGATCAAACAACATAAACAACAATATTGTTGCATATAAAATATTTAAGAATGCTTATTTTCGAACGTTTGGTGACGATAATTTTAATAAATCAGTTGTTTTATGAAAAAACACAAAAAACGGGTTATTCCTAAAATGCATCAAAAATGTTGATTTATGTAAGGGTTTAGAATACTATACAGAGAATGGAAAGATATTTTCCGATTTTGTTTCATAGTGTATTAATTCTTTAACTGGGGAAGAACATACGTATTATATAATAAATAATAGTATTAGTAAACGCTGACAATAAACGGTCTAGGACGTTTCTGCGCAGCGTCTTAGCGCGACCGATTTGGCGCGGCTGGTTTGGTGCAGACCCACTTAGGTGCAGGGACGATTGGACCAGGGACTATTAGGCGTAGGGACGTTTGTTAAAGCGGCTTATTTTATAAAAAGTTTTGCATTTATATTAAAATTGCGGAATTAATCAATATTATTAATAATACTAATTGATGAAACAACTGATTTATTAAAAATATCTCCCCCAAATGATCAAATAAGCATTCCTAAATATTTTTTATGTAACAATGTTGTTGTATTTGTGTTATTTAATCAGAAATTTACTAGATATTTGTCTGCCTCAAAATATACCTTAGGGTAATGGATTTCTTACACCTTCGTACATATTTTTTATTACTAAAATTATATAAATTTTTATGAGTGTATTTTATTTCATATTATGTGTCACTTATTTGTTCGGTAGATTTCCTTTAACCGAGAGTGACTAACTACAATTTGCTTATAGATCAATAAATAACACATTTTAAGGTTAAAAAATGTTTACTTTCTTTGCTCTCTTTTACTCATAAAATAAACAATTTTTTAAATGGCACGTTACAGAGAACAATGGTTCAAATAATGATACATAGTAAAAGTTTTAATTTTGTAAAAAAACTTTTTTGAGCTATTGGTAAAAATTGTTTAATCTCGTTGAAACTGTCCAGAAAATATTTCTGGTGGTGCAGGAGGCACTGCCTATTACAAGCTGTTCAAAAATAATTTTTCAAATACCTCAAATAACCGCGATATTAAGCTGACTCGTCTTAACTCCTGTATAATTTTCTTTACTGAAATTTCTAATAAATATTTTTTTTTATTAATTCTGTTCATTTCATCAAAATACTTGTTTATTTGTAAAAGTTGAATAATTTTATTTATAAATATGTTAGATAAACATATATTTCTATAGTTGCCGATAAAAACAAACTTATTTCACTAATTTTCTAGGGCTATATACGTACCAAAAATATTGTTTATTTGCTTTACTCTATAATGTCATTAGATTAATGGATGGCGGTACTGTATGCATATACAATGTAATTAGAGAATGCATTATATATCCCATTATATTTAAGTTTTTGCATAACCAAATTACATTTAAAGGAGTTTTTAATAGCTGCCGGTCTAATATTAAATATATAAAGTACCAACACCAACAAGAAACGAAAATAGAATAATCAAGGTGAACAGAACTCAAGAAGCAATTTAATATTTAAAATCCATCGATGCACTAGTTCTTAAAAATTTATCTTTAAGGGGCAATGTTTTTTTTTGAAGTCCTGTTTGTACGTATTACAATAAAAGAGTGTATTTTAGCTGTTTTCCGCTCTTCTGATTCTTATATAACTAAAATAAGAGCATGTTTAATAACAATAGTATTATTTTCAACAATATGTGCTGTTATGAACACCAACCTTATTGAAATTATTACAGCTATATTTAAATACTCCTTTACATTATCGTTCTGTGTTTGCTTCATAAGAAATGATGACGATGCATGGGATATTTTGCAGTATGCTTTAATAAAACTACAATTCCCATTAATAGTGTTGCGAATGCATGATGAAAAAAACTATCACAACACCAAAGTTATTCTGCCTGAATGTAATGGATACATAGTTACAACGCACAATTTTTGTTTCTTAAACAGTCTTATTTTTCAAAATACTACATTTTTATTTAAACCACCCAAACGACTCCTAATAACTTTCGGCGGAAAAGAAACTATTATTGGACCAACACTAACCTACGCTGTAGATGTGGTAGGCTGAGAAGGTAGAAGGGTTAAAAAAGAATACACCTTTTAAAATATATAATGGCATTTCCGACAGAAACTTGAAAGTGAGTTTCTTAATTACTGGAAAAACACTAGTTTCATGGAACTATACAGAACCAATAACAATCAATAAAGACGATTTTACTTATTTTAAATGGACTCCAAAGTTCAACAACAAGTTGGAAAGCCGTAAATTTAAGGTAACTGCATTTAATTACACCCCTATGTGATGTACGATGTTCAAAATGAACTATACGATGGTACAGACTATCGAATTTTAAAAGAACTTGCAAAGGATTGGCCACTAGAATTTAAAATTTTAACAAAAAGTACAGTGACTTCTAGACACTGCAATAATATACGGAAATGTGCCGTAAATGAATTAGAGACGAAAAAATGTAACCTTTCAAATGATAGGTCACATTGGCAAATAGTTTGTGTTGATTTTGATATTGATATGTCCATTCCCTATGACCAAACGTGCATATCATTCTTAGTTCCCAGACCAAAGATTTTACCTGAGTCAAGTTACGTCTTCCAACCATTGAGTTTATATCTATGGATTATAATTATACTGGGAATGTTATTTTCGGCTTTGATATTATTTTTAATAGCTATTGTATACAAAAAATGAAGTCTGTTAAACACCCATATTTAGATTATACGATAAGCATCTTGGATGTAATTAACTCCTACACCGTTGGTTTTTTTAAATATTATTTGTCAAATTACAAATACCTAAGTTTTATTAGCACAATAATGTGTATTCCGTCGCTGTTACTTGTTACAGCATATTTAGCTGGATATGCTAGCCTCTTGACTTTTCCAAGACACAGCAAGCCCATAAAAACTTTTGAAAATATGCTGACACGAAGCGTACATTGGGAAAGCGTCGAATATATAAAAGCAAATGTTTTTCGTTATTCAACAAATCCAGTAATGAACAAATTAGTGGATTTATGGGATAAAAATGGGAGTTTCGACAAATTAAACGGCAGACTTCGTAATGACAATAATGCATTTAGTACGACAACTGCGGGTTATGGGTATATGACGGAAACGGCATTACTTGTTGATTACGGAAAACATAACTTAGAGCCTTGCAAGAATGTTTCTTCACCATATTCCGAATGTTTCCTATTGCCAAAACTTCCCCCTTCACCAAACTCTTTAATGCGCACATTTCAAGGGTGTTTGAACACGGCTTAATTCGATACTGGCAACTGATCATACATAATCAACTTCATCTGAGCTATATTTATAATTTCTATTCAAGCTATTTAAGCAAAATAGCAGATCAACCTGCGCTCTTCATAGCAAAAATTCAGGGAGGTCTTTACTTACTACTTGTTGGGTGCATTATTAGTACGATAATTTTTATTATCGAATTAATTTAATAAAATTTAATGTTAAAATATGATGTTCTAGGGAAAGTATACATTATTTTAAAACTTCTAATTAAATTTATGTTCTAAATTTTAATATTCTACAGATACAGTTTAGAAATTAACACTTCAATTTAGCAAACATAATATCAGAGTATATATTAACTTGAGCCCGCCTCGGTGGTCTAGTGGTTAGCGCGTTTGCCTTTAGATTCGAGGGACGCGGGATCGAACCTAGCCGAGGTCGGCGAGATTTTTCTAACGGGGAAAAATCTGAAAATGCGCCTTCTGTCGGATAAGAAGTAAAGCCGTAGGTCCCGTGCCACTGCGATGTGTAACACGTTAAAAATCACTACTGGGGTTGGAACTACCCCAGATAGACAAAATTCTTAGTTAGGGTGTACAATAAGCCAATGATGGCTGCGGTGCTTAGAGGTGCTTGGAAAACCACGTCCTAGATCTCGTCCTTTCAAATCAACAATCTACCCAATATAACGCTCTTTCAAATCAATCAATCAATATATTAACTTTCTTCATTAATTATACTTTTATGCTGTGTGTTTTAGCAAACCTGTATTCATACAATTAAAATCGATTTCGTTAATAATAAATGTATTATATGTATAAATATAACAGTAGTTAAAGAATACATTTTCCTGCATGTGTTATAGAAATACTAATATAAGAATTTTAAGTAAATTAATAGTTTCTTCGAATTTTTCTGTATATTTAATACCAATTCTATGAAATAAAAGATTTCAGTGCGGTCAAAAGTGGTTCATCTTTAACAAATGTTGACTAGGGTTCTATCTGATTGTAGTGATGTTAGGCATAAATATGGTTTAATACGGTAAATATCATTTTCTTAACAAACAAAAAATCGAAATCGTCTAAAAAATTTGATATTTTGAAACACTTTGGGGTTATTAAATTTTCCCATTTATGACATCATGATTACGAAGCTAGGTGTCTTTTTTAAATAACGAGGACTGTTTAATAACTCAGCCTAGAAGATACTTTTATTTATTATTTCCATTATAATCGTCCTTAACTCTGTTACACGTTATTTTTCGTGTTTAAAAATTTAAATACTGCCAGTGTACGTAATTTAATATTTCGCTGTTAGTAATACTATGTCGACAAACATATTTTGTGAAGAATTTCTGGAAGAATTGTACACCTTGCTTCTAAAATTGAGAATGACTATGCATTTTATACACTGCCCAATAAACTTAGTTAACCACCTACGTATACACTTGGGATTTCTATTGCATATATTTATCTCATTAGAGCTCAAGAGCACGAACTTATTACAACTAAGTTATAAAATGAGACGTGTAGGGGAAGCTAAAGTTGCAAGAGTGGTTGGTTTGATACAAGATGGTAAACATTTCCGTTGTGATGCAAGAGTTAGCGGTGTAAGTCATTCGGTTGCTTTAAGGCTATAGAATAGCTGATAGAAAATGTAGGTTAAAACTTGGTCAGGATCGAAAACCCTTCAGAAAGACCCTTTAATCGTCAATTCTGCCACTAGAATCCACAATTGAAATCCACCGATGAGGAATAGACTCGGAAAACCACTTGAGGTCCGGGAGAACAGCCCGCAAAACGTGTCTAACTTAGGAGTATAGCAGAGCAGCATTAACATTCACTTTAGAGCACATCTTTTCGGATGAGTCTACATTCCGCCTTACTCATTGTGATGATCGAGTTGGAGCATGCGCCCATCGTTGATAGCGACATAGTCTACAGAACAAACCCTCGTAGCGTGTCGAGGAAAGATAACTGCTCCAGTTTTTCTACAATGAGCGGCATTTTGTCTTTTATTTAAGTGTTCATTTGTTTGTTTTATAACTATTTGTTATTCTTTGTTGTAAAAGATCTTATAATTACCGAATGACCTTATTTTAGGACCATATATTAATAAACTTTAAAACTGCTATGAGTTTTAATGGGGTCCGCTAATTTTGTGTAAAGTAGCCGCAGATAAGATTGCAATAAGCATAAATAAACATCTTCGTCGATTTATAAGCAATATTTTGAAAAAAAAGTTTTTAATAACATTAAATAGTTGGTAATTCTCCCACTAACAGTAACGAAAACATCAATAGGAAATAAAATTCTTTTTAAAAATCGTTCTTAGGGCGTATATCGAAACCGGGTTTTCGGATGACAGCTTGGAATTTCAGCAGATCGGCCCATTTAGACTCTCATAGGGTCACGTCATCATTCATCAGCATCTTCAGCTTTTTCGTCCCACTGCTGGCCTCTTTTTGAGTTTAACGCAGTATCCGAACGATAACAATTTCAGAAAAAGTGTCGATCATTGAGATACCATGATTGCCAACTCAATTGGGGTATTATGTGCGTCATAAGATTTTTATACGCTGCGTGGTACTGCTGAAGAATTGAACACAAGCCATATGACGGTTTGCTTAGAAAGCGGGCGCTTGGTCAATGGGCCATCATCACACGTCATTATTACATCTTTATAATTATTTCAAAAATGGATTTAAACTAAACAAATTAACGCTCTAATGACTGCAATTAGTTAGTTAGTAGTAAATTCCAGAGATCGGAATATATCCCATCATATTTAAGTTTTTACACCCCCAAATTATATTTAAAGGAGTTTTATTAGCAGCAGGTCTAAGTATTAAATAGACAAGTACCAAACACCAACAACAAACGAAAATACAGGGTGTTAATGAATTGCAGGGGCAAACTTCTAGGGCTTAAAGTATACATGAAAACAACATGTTTTGTTAATAAATGTATGGTCAAAAGTGTTTTCTTTCAGGGATAGAGCTTCTCAAAGATTCTTTAAGAAGCGCCTAAATGTAGGCAACTCAATTTACTACCTACTATTTGTTTCCGTAACGACGGAAAAGTGGGAAAGGGGGCTTTATTTATCCTGTATTAATTTCTGGCATCGCAAGGGCGTATACCATATTCAGTGTGCTAGGTTTGCACATACATGAAAGTCATCGAAATATATCTTTTAAAATGTTCATTAAAGTTTAATAAATAGTCTTATTTCTACACCTATCAAACACCAACAATGTGAGGGTGAATATGGTATGTTAGTCATATTAAGGAGTGGGAGAACATAGGCAGACACTGATTCCATGCATTTTTAAGGGTACTATACACTTCCGCGGGTACATGTAGTAGACAAGGAAACGACGGTGAAACAAACATATGCTGGGAGGAGTTTCAGACGTGACGTACACGGAGTAAGACTTAGTCTAAGGTTACATTGAATGCGTATGCGTGCGATTTTTCAATCGTACGCGCACTTACGACTTTTTGTCGTTCAACTTCTGGTTACATTGTTTCCGTTCATTGTCGGACGACGCGACGGCCGCAATTGTAGATAGACCGTGGACAATGCAATTGTGATGAACCAAAAATATTAAATTTATTTTTTGTCGAAAATAGTGTCTTAAAATACATGATTCTAGACCAAAAAACACAATATTGGGTGAATGACATATACAAGAGTAGAGATAAAGATGGTGAATATGTTACACTCTTTAAAGAATGAAAACAACAGCCGAAAAAGTTTTTTGAGTATTATAGAATGTTACCATCAACATTTGAATATATACTTAATGGAATTCATGATAAACTGGAGAAATACTCCACTTTTGACTTTCTCCCATTGTTTTCTAACTAGATTTCTGTTGTGATACTCTTTACATTTTTGATTCAATACACAAAATAAGTTTTTCAAGATCCATTTTCATTAAAATATTAAATAATTTGCTTTAAATATCTCTTTACTTTTGTTTATCAGTACCAAAAATCGCACGTTTAACGCAGGTAAAAACAAACCAGTTTGTTTCGTGTTTATACACGTACGATCACGTACGCGCGCGTCACTCTCAATCGCGTACAATGTAACCATACATATTCAAATGAATAGGTTTGTTTTGGTTGCCGTGGTCGTACGTGCGCGTACGATTAAAAAATCGCACGCATACGCATTCAATGTAACCAAGGCCTTACGCTTAGCAGACTGTTCATCGGACGCTTACGCTACTGGTTATTGACATTCATTCGTTTTTTGGTTGGCTTTCAAATATAATCGTGTACAACTTAGAAACTAGAAATAAATAAACATTAAGTAATATTTATTAGCAAACGTAAGAGCAGATATATTGATAATGAAAATAAAACATTCTAGTTTACTAAAAGAACAGAACAACAAAATTAAACACTGAAAATGAAGATAAAAATCGATAAGTATTTTAACAATATAATTCAAGGAACAACAACACTAAACAGTATGAAAATAAAAAGAGTTTCTTTGCATAATTCAAACAGGAGCTTTGTCTTTTTTCAACTAATGCGGGGTTTTGCACTTTTTTAACACTTTTGGGTGTTTGGTTTTGTTTAACACTTTCCGTTTAATTATTGTTTTATTTTCTTTTTGTCCCTTTGGATTTTGATGGCATCTAGTATATACTGCGGTTCACGAATCCGCATGTTCCGTTGCAATCTGGAGTCGATCAATTCAGGTAACATACACTCTTCATAAAATCGTTTTAATTTAAATTTCATATTCACCTCCCAAAAAGTATCGTCTTTCATTATGACTTCACACTTGAGTCCTTTTTTCGTCCAGACACCAAATATGCAGTAGCTTCTCTGTGTTATGTGGAGCTGGCCTTGTACTTGGTAATACCATTTGTGCTTTTTATTTATTTGAAATTCATTATTTGTATATTTCCAAAATGTAATCTTCTTTTGTTTAATACCTTCTTCTGGTGTAAGCTCCCTTGCAGAAAACGGACATTTTACCTCCAGCAATCCTTCGTTGTCAACGAGACCGTCTGGTGAAGCACCGAGGTATAGTCAATTTCGTTGTCAATGAAAAGTCCACTTTTGACAATAGTGATGTTATTTAGTCGCTCAACCGCCCTTACAGCATCATCTTCGTGATTTATACCCCATCTTATAGATTCAGTTGTAAAAGAATGGTCCGTATCGGCAATTAAAGTTTTCACTAGGTTTGCGCAAGGCGTGTGGTCCATTCTTCTACAAACCACACCAAAATTCGAAGCAGTGAGTAGATTTCTCCGCGTATTTTTCCACAATTGACTTTCTCCTTGTGCTCTTGTATTTCTTTCTAATTCTATTTTTTCTTCGTCCGTCTTTCTTAATTTTTTCATCCAGTTTTCTCTTGCGAGGTCGAGTTCTTCTTCGCTCTTGTCCGGTTTCATGCATTGATCGCCATAATGCTCGTCCCCTTGGTTTTTAAACTGCAGCTTCCTCTTTGCTTTTTGTTGTTTTCTTTTTTGTTTTTGTTCTGTTGTTAATTCCCGCCTTCTGATGTTTCTGAATTCCAGACGCTTCACTAAATTAGAAGGACTAACGTCGTTATTTAAGGCTTTGTAAATTTTATATAGGGGCCTTTTCGAATTGTGTGATACCACAGCAGCAGAACATCTACTTTGGTACGAACGACCTAAAGCAAAATTTATTCTCTTTCCTCCTGTAAATTTTGCAATAATCGCATTAAATTGTTCAACAATATTGCTGTCTACATCATGGATCAAACTTTTGGCATGGCTTGCCAAATAGTTTACTTGTTCCATTAATTTGTCATAGATTCCAGTTAGTTTCAAATCCTCCACGAGATTCTTTTCGTCGGGTTGAGTCTTCTGGCAAAAATAAGCAATTGAAGAACAATTTCTATGTTCACCTAAAGTGTGGCTTGGATTATTTAAAATATCATTTCTTAAATCCGCAATTTTTTTGTTAGATTCTTTGTCTTCTCCTTTCCTATATCTTATTGCGTTTACAACCCCTGCCCTCATCTTCATGATATTATTTCCTAAATGTGTTCGTACCGATTTTGGTCCCAGTTTGGTGTTATTATTAATTTCTTGTAACTTGTTGCAAAAATTACGTAAAAGGTGATTCCTGCATTCGATTTTTTCCACTACGACGTTATAAGGTCTCTTTTCTAATATTTTCTTATAGCAGCTGCTGTCTCCGTCAGCTATCATTTTGTTGTATATTATGTTGTACATTTCCACACTTTTACAAAATCCTTCAGTGATTGTATCAGCCTCCATACTAGTTGAACTGCCTGTCCAGTTTCGATAACAAGTATGCGTTTTGGGAGATACATTTGCCGTTTCTGCTCTTTTACAGACAGTACAAAATTTATTTCGAACTCCTATATACAGTACCTTCTTGGTTCTAAATCCCACAATGGCTGCAGTACCAGAGAGGGAGTTATAATTCTTCCTGTAACTACGTTTGGCCCAACTTCCATCGCAAACAACCGTAATCAGTGGGATTCCATTAGTATCTACGTCTCCATTCTCGGCAGCCAATTGTGCCTCTTCTTCAGCGGCCTCATTCATTTCCTTTATAGCTGCCTTTTCCCAACCGTCGCACGCTTTATTATGAAGAGCATTATAAGTTGCTGGAGACATTGCTGGTATAGCAAGAGAAGCGCAAAATTGCTCCATATGGGACAAACCGGATCCTATGTTCATGATACCGACCACTGCACTTGTATTAAGGTCAACAGCTTCTGGACTTTCTTTGCTCGTGGTGTTAATAGAGTCGGTGAAGTTGCACATATTACATTTAAAAGTTATGGCAGATATTAGACCACGCCGCTTTTCTTTGATGGGCACCATATTTGCCAAAGAGCATGAAAAGACTGAAGAATGGTTTCCAATATTTGTTAGTTGTTGAATAAAATATGCAACATCAACAATTCTTCGTCCTTCCAGAACAAATTTCTCGTCCAATGATCCGCTCTCTGTCACTGCTTCTATTTCAAGTTCGAAATCATCAGAATCCTTATC
Organism: Limonius californicus; assembly: GCA_014611495.1. Lineage (NCBI taxonomy): Eukaryota > Metazoa > Arthropoda > Insecta > Coleoptera > Elateridae > Limonius > Limonius californicus. The sequence continues at coordinate 941 of JABXWE010021818.1, read as the reverse complement.
GGCAATCGAAGTGATATTCGATTCTTCAGAGAGTTTTGTTGAATAAGCCACATTTCTTGGTGTACTACTACCCGATGGCCTGGGAAATTCATTCTCCAGTGCGTTACAACTGTGTGGAAAAAATTTTGTTCAAATTTAATAATACTTGGTTTGGTTGGAGGTTGAACGGGCATAAATCCAGGTTCAATAACATGTTCTATTATATTTGAGAACTAACGCTTTTTCTATGAACTATTTTCCGATTTAGCATAAAACTACGAACTATTGAAATATTTCCAATGCCAAATTGCCAAAATTAATTTTATCTGGTCGCTAATATAAAAAGTTAAGCTGTTCTGTATTCAATTACGAACCCAACACAAAAATGTTTGGACGGCTAATATTTTTAAAAAGAATTGTATATAAAATATAAACCTATATTATTTGGATTATTTTATTTCTCATAATTTTAATATTGGCTATTTTAACCACATTTTCTTATTTAAAATACAAAATAATAATGAAATTGGAACATTATAAAAACCAAAGAAGAAAATATTATATTCATAGGTCCAAGACCTTTTTTTTATAATCTAATATGTGCATAATAGATTTTGTATTAAAAATTCTACGAAAGTGTTAGGTGTCCGAACATTATTGTGTTAGGGCTCGTATAACTGCCACTGTACCTACACAGATAAAATATGTTTTGCGTACCTCCTTGTTGAATTGTTGGCGGCTGCACCAAAGTTTTCGTTTTCATTATTACTTGTACTTGATAATTTTTTTATTTTGCAACTGTAATGAATATATTATACAATTTTTGATACTTTTCTACCGTTGTTATACTAACCTTTCATTGTATTTTAACAAATTATTTTTTCTTTTGAGACATTTAAAACTAGGATACGCTCTAGTTTTCGATCCGTATCTATAAGCTGGATTTTTTCCATCCATTATTT
>JABXWE010021817.1:0-17025 GCA_014611495.1 Limonius californicus | reverse complement strand
AATTAATTTATTTATAAATTAATACAATAATAAAAAGGTTGATTTTTAAAGTACTCTTACTTATTTAACTACGATCTTCCAGTATGTTATATAAAAAAATACATATAAATGTTTAATTTTTACCATTTGGCCATTGTAACAATTTCTAGCTGAATAGTTTAACGATGACGCTATATTTCAAACATTAATGAAAACAGGGAGGGTTTATGTATGTAGGATAGGAAGCCTTAGGTGTGACATGGGCGGGCAAAATGTTTGAAGAAATATATATTATGTAATAAACTTTTAATTAACGTATTACATTATTTAAATTAAATATTTACGAGTTCGTGTTTGACATTGTTGTATGAAAGATTACAGTGCTTTAACTTATGACTAGATTAAAAATTATACTAATTTTGGAATAAATCACAATAATAAATAAGTAGGTGAATCTCAGCAACTCATTAATTATGTTAATTAAATAAGGCTCGTCCAACAATAGACAACGCGAAAAATAGACGTTAATGAGTTAATATAATATTATGAATAATTTAAAGAAACATTTATTTAACTAATTTGCTTGATGCGTTTGTGAATGATGTTTTACTAACTGTAGAAATTGACAATAATGTTATAGTTCCTTGTGAATGTCTGCAAAGCAAAGAAAGGGACAATTACTTATTAGCAGAATTTTACAATATTTTTAAACGCAGTTACGAACGAGGATTTTTTACGTATTATTTTGTTCATTTATATTTATTTTATTATTATATATTTTAAGTATTATATGCCATAGATGAAAAAGAGAAAAAAAGAATACGGAGATGGAATACGATTTAGCCAGTATATAAAAGAAAAATAAAATACTTCTGCTTCTACTGCACAGATTACATTTAAAATTCTTAATTGGAAATGCTTGTAGAAAACTACAGATTAGGCCGCATTGCACCTGCTTTCTCCAAATTACTTGCATATGTCTGTAAGTCAAACTAGAACATTTTTCAAATAAACGCAATCTTATAACCTCTAATTAGGAATTAGTTTTAAAACTTTCGTCCTGGAAAATCAACGAATAGTTATAGAATTTTAGCATTATGAGTTCTTCTACAGTAGAATGAGGAAGTACTGCAGAGGAACACCCTTACAAGTATATATCATTTCAATCGCGTTCTACTGTCAGTTATACAATTTTCTGTAAAATGTATAAGTGTAGCTGAATATTCCCTTCTTGGATAATACCAATTATGCAACCATCACACATAGCCGATGTACAAACATAACGTAAAGTTTAAATTTTAATTATATTGCATGTTTCATGTATAACTGCTATTTGGGCTATCTAAAAATACTATTTTTTCTATGTTGTCTTGTACATACTTTCTCAGCAGTTCTTTTACATATATTATAGGTATACTTGAGACCTCTTTTAATTTCAACAGTTTGGCAACTTCTACTATACGTTTTGGTATTGACTGCGTTTTCCGCCTTTTATTCTTATATTTTTTTAAGGTAAAAGTATTTTAATTTGGTGCGCCGGGATTGTGTCTTTTCGCTCCTGTTATTCAACGTATCTTCCGAACAAGTAACGTTGCCTCTTTTGGAAAATTAAGATGGCAGCTGGTAAATATCTATCTCAGGATTTGTTGTTGTTACATATGGAGCAGAATATTATGCGGGTTTCTGTATCTGAAATATTATAAAACAGTTACATAATTACCTGATGGACAGTACATCCTTCACTAAGATGACCAATGGTATAGCATAGCTGTCTTCAGGGTTCCACATCCTTTTTAATTGTAAAGCTGAGTTACGAGACTTGACGGTTTTCTGCTAATCTGTTTGAGCGTAGATTTTACCGACACTTCTATAACTTAGTTTTTTTTACATCCTTTTTCTATAAGATCTATTCATGGGTCTCTTATTATCAACAGTGTTCTTTGCTTATATAGGTCTACTCCTGAAAAGAAGATGTATGTTATTGTTCAAGACTGATTCACGTAAGCGTTTCTAGTAATGCAGAATATTTCTAATCAGTCTATGTTTCAGAACCAGGTGTTGATATATGATTGGCTTTTATTATTATTAAAATTTGTACTTTATTTTTCTTGCTGATATTAATGTACAAGAAGGTATTGTTTCGGGCATCTTCAGCAATTTTTAGGAAGCATATTTTTAAAACTTTCTAAATGTGGCGTGTATTCACAGTTATTGTATTCTCAACAGATTTGCGGGACCAAGGTATGGCGACGAGGGTGAACCCTTCATACCATTCCCCGGAAACCGCTAGAGCTAGAGGGACGGGCGAACGGGGGGGCTGTGAAGAATTGAAAGAACGGGTCAGAAAGGGAAAAGAGAGAGAGGAAGAAAAACGACGAGGAAGTAGGAAGAAATAGGAAAGTGGTTGAAAAAGGGAAAGAGAAACATGGGAATGAAAGCAAATGGGAGTGAGATAGGGAGAGAGAAGGGGAGAAAAATAATGAACAAAAGAAACAAACCGGCGGAAATTCAGAAGAAGGTAAGAACAAGAAAGAAATACGAAAAAGGGGTTTAGCGAAAGTCAGGGAGAACATCGAAAAATTTGGTAAAGGGAGAAAGGGAGGAAAGAAGGAGCAATTTTATTTTATAAGAGTGAGTGCCGGTAGTTACAAGAGGTGTAAAAACTTGTCTGCTCTCCTATAACGCTGCCTTCGACTTTCGGAAGCAATTCTGTTAACTAATAAATTGCAAAAATGATGGGAATTAATGGAAAAAGAACATGTTTGCAATATTGACTTACAAAATTCACCACCGGCCAATCGATATATCATCGTCGGGTTTATTTTATTCAAACTGGATTGCATCCACCTATCTTTAACATAAATATATTTTGCCGGTAGTTTTCAGCGCCGCCTCGACAACGGTCGCAATATTGATAATCTTATAATTTTGTAAATTCCAATTTCGTGTTTTGGACAGGGGCGTCTGCGAACGCGTCGTTCGTAGTTCTTAGAGTATCACAATCAGATAAGCTCAAGCCCATGGAAATGGATTACACTGGCCAACAATTGAAATTTGTTTTTTCCGCTGATTATGATCTGACACTTGTCTTTAACTAATGCTAGCACGTTGATTGCAAATATCAAACCCATTTTTCCCTATCACGTCAAGTTTTCCCTCTATGGCATTCCCTTTTTGCCCATTTGCAAAATCGTGAGAGTCGTTAACAAAATGTTAATGCTTAAATTGTTCATATAGTTGAAAGACAATCAAAATACATTTAGGTCATTAGCAAAATACTTAGCCCGATAACACTTAAGTTCTTCAAACACAGCAATCCACATATATATTAAGGTAATGCCCATTAAAGTTAACATATTAGGGTTTAATGGGATTTTCCTTAGAATGTTTTAATGACTTTAGGTCTGTTTAAAAGTAAATAGGAATGATACTAAATTGTTAGTTGAATGTTAGCCGGTAGTGAAGAAAATACATGATGTCTATTACTTGAAAATGTGTCAATAGTGCAGATTCCTTCTGCTACATTTGTGGCAGCTTCACTGTTCCCAGTCAAAGGACAAATATCAGTGATTTCGCTAAGAAGGTGCACTTGGCTTACTTTGACGTACAACTAGGAGATCAAAACAAGTCGTGGACTCCACATAAAGTGTGTAAGCCATGTGTGGAAAATTTACGACAGTGGAGCAAGGGAAAACGCCAAAAATTAGCTTTTGGAATTCCAATGATTTGGCGTGAACCGAGAAACCACGTAGATGATTGCTATTTTTGTTTAGTTCAGAATTCCGGTTATAATAAGAAGAATAAGAATAAAATTGTGTATCCAAATCTCGACTCAGCAATTCGACCAGTGCCTCATTCCGACGAAATACCCGTACCAGTTTATGAAGGGCTTCCTTCACTTGAAGACGAGGATGATCAGGATATGCCAGATTGTCTTGAGAAGGAAGACTCGGATGTTGATTTTGACAATGAAGATTTAATTTCTAATTCTGGACCGCAACGTTTTGCTCAAGTGGAATTGAACGATTTGGGTCTATCAAAGAAATCATCGGAACTGCTAGCTTCAAGATTAATGAAAAAAACTTACTCGAGCAAGGTATGAACATAACTTTTTTAACTTTAAACACGAGTCTGGGTTTGTTTACTGTAACGATGTATCAGGTTTGCTAAATGCAATGGGTGTTGTACATCACCCAAATGAGTGGCGTTTATTCATCGACGGTTCAAGCAGAAGTCTAAAGTGTGTCTTACTACACAATAGGAATGTATATGGTTCAATTCCTATTGGCCATTCAGTCCACCTAAAAGAAACATATGAAGACATTGAAAAGGTTCTGAAGTTATTAAAATATACAGACCATAACTGGATCATACGTGTAGATCTTAAAATGGTAAACTTTTTACTTGGTTTTCAAAGAGGGTACACAAAGTTTCCGTGTTTTCTGTGCCTCTGGGATGGTCGCGCTAGAGACAAGCACTGGAATCAGAAACATTGGCCGCTTAGAATGTCCTTAGATGTTGGAGAAAAGAATGTTATAAATCAACCTTTAGTCGACAGAGAAAAAATCAGTTTTCCACCTCTCCACATCAAATTAGGTCTTATGAAGCAGTATGTTAAAGCTCTAGATCTACAAGGCGACTGTTTCCAATACATATGTAGAAAATTTTGACGACTAAGTTATGAAACAATTAAAGCCTGAGTATTTGACGGACCGCAAATTAGAACTTTAATGAGACACCCACATTTCATCAACTCTATGAAGGAAATTGAGAGAGAGGCTTGGACTTCATTCACGTTGGTTGTGAACAATATTCTTGGAAACAAAAAAGTGTACAATTACAAAGATCTAGTGCTTGAAAATTTCCACCGCCTGGGTTGCAACATGAGCAGAAAAGTTCATTTCCTATATAGTCATCTTGATAGATTTCCCGAGAATTTAGGAGCTGTAAGCGATGAACAAGGCGAAAGATTTCATCAAGATTTAAAAACTATGGAAGATCGGTACCAAGAAAGATGGGATCCTCACATGATGGCCGACTACTGTTGGAGTGTTCAGAACGACTGCCGAAATAGAAGACAGCAGAAAGAGCTACAAGCGAAAATGTATTCCGTGAAACCCATGTGTAAAATTGTTTTTTTTGTACAAATGCTCTTGTAATTTTTAATAAATATCGTGTAAATAATTAATTTATGTAGTATTTAATTGCTGCGTTCAAATAAATAAATAAATTATTGTAGTTTTGTACTCCATTTATATCACTTCTTAACAACTTAGCCGCTTTTGGTGATTCTTGAAACAGCAGGGTATGGTATAGAGCTAAATTTTGACGTGATACGCAAAAACCAATTTGATTTTCGGATTCAGCACACCCAAATTAGCAAAAGACAAGCCTCAGATATGAGTCAGCAAAAATTGTATTGGCCAGTTTTATTGGAGAAGAGCTGCAACAGTATTCGCAAGGGAAAAAAGTCAGAAATATAAGAATATGTGTAATCATGCACGCAGATGAAAATAATATAGTAGAAGAAATATAAAAATTGCAACTCTTCTGGTAGGAGTACGTAAAATGAATGAACAACAATAGACCAAAGAAAACTATGGAGTGGCAACCAGGTTAACAAAGTAAAAGTGAACAATCTCGAAAAAAATGGAATGCAATAGTAAAAAATTGAGTAAAAATGTTTGGATGAACAGATGTAATGCTAAAAATCCTAAATAGAAGTCAGGTAACGGAAAGAAGGGAAAGATTATTGTAATTATTTATTGTTCTTCTTCTCTACACTTGTGGGTCTAAGAATCAGTTATCCAAACCAATTACTTTTATTATAACATGTAATGATATTCTCGTCAGTCCTATGCGTAAGTTTTATACAGGGTCCGTCAAAGAGAATTTATTATGTTGTTTCATATTTAATAATTTATTGTCACAATCTCATGGGAGATTTATTTATGAAATCTTGTATATCGGAATTTCTGTTCCAATCTTGTTTTATGTTCATCAGTTGTTCTTGGCTTTGCAATATATTTTTACTTTTTAGGTAGAACCAAAAATACCTATAACAGTGATATCGGGGATCACTGGCCAATGCAAGTCGTTATTACAATAAATCAGACAATGTGAAAACTCTTCCCATACGACCTGCATACAAATTCTTGTGTGTTTACTTGAACTTTGAAGACAAACGTTTGAAGCACCTTCAAGAGGTCACGGTTACCGTTTCGCCATTCCTTTCAAGAAAATATGCCCCGATTATCCTAGACTTGATGATGAAACTGCATACCAAACTGTAACTTTCGGCGAATGTAAGGGGTTTCGGTGACGTTCGCCAGGATTTTCAGTCGCCCAGTATCGACAACTTTGCTTATTAACGTGTTCACTTAAACAAAAATGAGCTTGATCAGTCATGAACTAGTAGCGTTATCATTTCCTAGTCGATAAATTTGTTGGCTAAGGTCAATTCGAGTTTGTTTGTCTTGATCGGCCAATTTCTATGCATTTGAAATCTTGTTAGGATGAAATTTCATTTTCTTCAACATTCGTAGTGTACTTGGTTCTGATAAATTATGATGCGCATGCTCATCACGAGATCATTAAGAGTTCGAAAAATTGCAAGTGTAACTCTCTTTTCGTCTTTTGGTTTGTTTATACGCAGATCGAGGCATTCCAGTTGAATTTCCACTTAAAACTGATCCATGTTTCGCAATTTTCTCCAAACTTGCAACGGTATTGCGCGTAGGAGCATGGCGAACATTAAATTCTGTTGAAAACAAACGTTGCACTTCAATAATTGAATTAACTTCGATAAATTATTCACCACGAGAAACACGTTGTGGTACTGGCCATGTCTCCATGTTTGACCAACTGTACAAACATTTTGCAAATGTATACATGTCCAAAGACTACTCTTTAAAATAACATGAGCCATGTGACGATTGCTATAACATTTAATTTTTGTAGTGATAGGTATTGGTGGGTGTTGTGTTTGTGTTAGTTCTGTTTTAATTATATTTCTAACTTAAGAGTGATCTCTTTCAAGACTGTATTTTTACGAGTATATGGTAAGTAGAATTGCTCTTTTAACTAATTCGTGCTCAATGAAAGTAATTGTTTACAGGATATTATTATAAAAGAACAGTACGTCGTCAAGAGTGCGAAAAAATTTACAATATCTAGTTTCTGAAGAGAGTGCCTAAGACGAAGTTCACGTACGTTTAAGTTGTTTACAAGAAAACTAAAGCAACTAGTGTTTCTTAAAATACAATAAAACGACTCATTAAAGAAGCTGCAGTAAAGTGAGAGGGTAGTAAATTGTCTTTAAGAAAATTAACTAGTTCTAAGATGAGAATATACCGTATGATATTACAATGATGCCAGTAAATGAGACCAGTCATGCGAGCATAAACTGAAGCAATTGAACACGATGATTTTAAAGAAATCGTATTTTTCTTAAGACGTTTGAGATACTGGATGAGTTTGCGAAGGTGAAAAAACTGGTGAGAAGATAGCCTGAGCCAGCTGACGAACTATTAATCTATATATCTAGAAGAAATTTCTAAAGCACTCGTCCAGGTTTGTCAAAGAAATCAAATTTTAATTTTTACTAGGTTCTTAAAACTTTAAGAATGTTGTACGAAGTTCGCAAAGTTGTAGGAGTATAATACAACATCTACGAATTATTTAGAAATTAATATATTTTGTCTTAGAGCAAAAATTAGTGTACCTCCTGTACTTTACTATGATAACTGTTAAATAATTGCAGTGTATAACTGTAGTAATTGTAGGGTAAGGTATACTACAGCGAAAGTTAATTTAGATAGTCTAGTGGTGCCATTGAAGATATCAGTTTAGTTGTCGAAATATGTTTATAAGTTTTCTGAATATAGAAGTGGTAAGATATTTCGTAAGTGTTTAGATACTTTAACTATTGCTTTCGTTTAAGTCACCTTGTATAGTGTGACGCCTAGTTATACGACGGCGACAACAAAAATGGTTTTATGCACACAAAAGCGAAGTATCAAATTCCTAAGCAAGGTCCAGGTATTAAGGACAAGGGTTCGACTAGCTACAGTCGAAGAAGGGTGGTTCGATGTAAGCCTAGGCGCCACCTGTTTAAAAAAAAAACCTTTCCTCCTCGAAGATAACTTTGGTAAACAAGAACCTTCCTGGATGAACTTACCTTGCTTGATAATATTAAACTTATTTTTCGAGACAGAATAAAACACAATTATAATAGACAGATTTTCAAATATAATGATCAAACAAATAAGTAATCAATACAAAAGTATATATGTATGACGCATAAACCAAAAAAATCCCAAGTTATATATATGTACATAAATTCACATTCATGAATAAATAAAATGGACGGACCACAGTACGTTACTTTCTCTGATTTGGTTTGTACATACAGAACTGAACCCAAAATTTCTAGGGAAAACAATAATGCGTAGATCAGTATTAAATTAGGAAGCGTTAATCCACTTCTACAATGTTAAACAAACCACCGAATTCACGTCTAGAATCGACGATATTGCGAGGCCTCGTATACGCAAAACTAGATTAATTACCCAAAAATAATGGTATATGCGCACGGATAATTATAAATTTACGCAAAATTCCCCCTTTTCTTTGAACTTTAAATCAGAAATTTAATCTCGTAATCTGCAGATCATTTAACAAGTTCGCAGTGTACAAAAAGTTATTTGAATATGAACATGAATTTTTCCAAGTAAAACATTTAACTAAATACCAAAATTTTGTCGAGTATTATTATATTTCAACATAAATATGTTTACGCAATTAAAACGAGTCGTAGTTATTCGTCTTTCAATAGTTCTCGAAATTCCATGAACTTATCAACCCAACGCACGTAAGGTAAAAAGTTGGCAACAGACCTTTAACGTAGGTTTTCTTTTCACAATGGACTCGCTGTATGACCATCTGCTACTCATGCCACGCCGACGATTCTGCACTGGAATTTGTAGGCTGAAATTATCGAGCTCTTGAAATTTTCCACGTTGTTATAAATGCGATTAGTTTCCGGATTTTTCCACTCGTCCGGCTGTCATTTGCTGCCTAAATAAATTCAACTGTCTTAGAAAAGAAACAAGTGGAATAAGGACCTTCTAAGCTTACCATAAGATGTTAAATTGGCAGAAAGAAAAACTCTCTTCAGTGCACAAAAATTAGGATTTCTCCCAGGGAAAAATTTACTATCACACTACCGTGTTTAAACTTCCCCTAATCACTTGCAATTCACAAATTGGAATAATCTTCCGTGTCGTAACGACCTTAATTAAAAATTCAAGTCTGCACTTCTTGAGAATAGAAAGCGTTCTAACTAATCCAACTGACTGCGGTCCGAGATCCGAAAATTCACGATCGATGCGCAGAACACAAATGAGGACAAATTTTTGAATCAAAACCCGAAAATATGCCGGCCAAAACGCTGCAATGGGAATACACTCCTGATATACATCACGCGTCAGAAATCACACGTTACAGTACTTGTATAGTTTCAAAGTCCAGAAGGGATACGGGTTATCACGCAAGTGTACTTTTTACTTTATGTGCAATTATAGATTTTAAATTCATCTACTGTTTAAGAGGGATGTAGCGCGTAATACCAGAAACGGTTGATCATACAGTTCAGGTAGCAATGTAATGTAATGGCTGTTGCTAATAGGGATTTGATTAATAAAATTTATCATAGAAATACTGAGCAATACAGTTATATAATATTTACTACAAGTACATTTAGTCTACACTAATTGCACTGGAAAATCGATATTCTATAGGCTACGTTAACAAACAACCTGATGTGTTCGTAATATAATAACTTACATTATTACTAACATAATATACGGATGTCGAGGCCATTATATAACCAATGCGAAGAATTTTTTTTCAATACTTATTAAGCTAGTCTTATTCCTTAGGACATTGATGTGATAGCACTGTAACTTTCTAGGTCAGATACATGGTATTATAAATAATGGCATCGGTGTTACAGCATAGTAAATGTGCTTGCAACATGAACTACGTTAGATACATATTAACGGTTTCAAGAATTTTTGGTATTTCGGCATTATACCAACCGAAATCGAATAAAATTTATAGTGTAGCTGTTGGATTCCTAATCATTGCATGTAGTGTTTGGACATGGTATGGCAGAATAAGGCTTTTCTATCCAGTGTTACCTTTTAGCTTTGCTATAACAGATTCAGTAAATTTATTGTGTTCGGTTTCAATGGCTGTGATAACACTGTTATTCACATCTTTTACATCAACAGCATTTAGAAAGATTTTCACCAAAACTAGTACGGAAATAGAACGAGATCTTGACTATTGCAATAAAGTATCAAAGAAGACCGCATTGCTGTACAGACATCAAATGCAACTTTTTCACATAGTTTTCCTTAGTGTAATACTCGTGTGTCATACATATTTTTGTATACTCTACGGGTTTTTGATAAACATCGAATACTATATTATAAATGATATTTATTATTACATACCAGCAATTATTACTTTTCAAGTATATTATTTTAATTTGTATTTGTGCGTGTCATTTGGTAAAGTTAATTATATGTTGGAAACAGTGCAAAAGCAAATGGTCAATGCGGTGTTGGAATTTCTACATCAGAAAATGTTTCTGCCAACAATTTAGAAATCAATAGAATTGCTAACATTCACATGCAACTTTGTGACTTAATTGATATGATGAACAATATATTATGGTTACCAAATTTTAATATTGTTGAGCATTTTGACAGTAGTAATAATAGCAATTATGGATTTCTTATTCGTGTTTTCGGATTCAATTGGCATATTCGTTACGGTTGCTTGGTGTTTGTTATGGCACGTAAGTTAAAGGCCTAACTTTCAGATACTTCAAATATTGTATAAATATTTTTCAGGGTCTTGGAGTAATGGTGATAATATCTGCGGAAAGTGTTAAGCATGAATAATTTAAAACGGCCAAGTTGGCCTATAAACTAATACTGCGGCAACCTATAAGACCCGTTAACAAAAATCAGCTACAGTTACGTCAGCAGCTGATTTGCCTGGCTCGTCAAATTCGAAATAGAAATCCACATTATACTGCAGCAGGATTTTGTAGCGTCAACTGTGAATTTTTTCCCAAGATGTTTGGAACGATTTCTTCTTATATCATCGTGCTGCTTGCTTTAAATCAGTAAATGTACTTTGAAGGGCGCAATAATTGGCGGATGCACAACTTTAATACAGACATAGACATCTTAACGTAAAGCTTTTCTTGGAACTCCATTTTAATGTTATGAGATTTGTTAAAACAGCCCAAAGTATGTCAAAGTTTATAAGTATGATTTTAATAGAAGAAATCTATTACGGTGGTTATTAATAATAAAAAATAATATTATAGTTGACGTGATATTACACGTATAATGCATAACATAGATTGATTGTACGGGACACCCTTGAGATTACTTATTTCTGTACTACCTTCAGTAGCTCAGGGTCAACAGGGGGCGAAAATTATAAGATAAACCTTCTAAGACAATATTTATGTACCTACGCACATTATCACACTGACAAAGAAATTATTATCTCTAACCTAAGAAAATGATTGTAGTTGGTTGGTTTTTGATTGGGAGAGATGGCGATTTTCCAAGCATCTCTTTCCGCTTAGGCTATATTTGGCTAAATGTACACCCCAATTTGCTTATCTGTTGTAGTTCCAACCCCAGTTGGGCTTTTTAGCGTGTCACACAACGCAGTAATTCTACTTCGTATCCGACAGAAGGTGCACTTTCAGATTTTGCCCGCTATACAAATCTCACCCTCCTCGGCCGAATTCGACCCCGCGTCCCTCAGATCTAAAGGCAAATGCGCTAACCACTAGACCACGGACGCCGGCAATGCATTGTGAAGGGTTTTTCAATTGGGGCGGGTCGATGTTGGCAGCCTGTGGCGGCCATGTTGTTTTGGTGGCGTCTGTCTAATCTGGTGTTTATTATTCAGTCACTGATACCAAATCACCATGGCAAGTTACACGATTGAGCAGCACTTCCAAATGATAAAACTTTATTATCAAAATGAGTGTTCGTCAGTGCAAACGTTGCGCGCGTTGCGCCCATTTTACGGTAGACGCGGTTGCCCTTCAAAGTTGACTCTCCAACGTTTGGTGGCCAAATTCGAGACAACCGGTTCGGTAAACAATTAGCCAACACCTGTATGTCAAAGGAACGCCAGATCGGCCTAGAACATTGACGCGGTCCGTGTAGTGTAGAGTGTAGAGGAGAACCCGAGGCAATCAATTCCTCGCCGTACACAAGAACTCGGTCTTTCGCAGACTTCAACTTGGTGAATTTTGCGTCGGGACTTGGGCCTACAGCCGTACAAGATCCAACTGACCCAGGAGCTCAAAGTTAATGACCATAGACAACACCGTTTGTTCGCTGACTGGGCTTCGGAGCGTTTGGAAGAGGATCCCAATTTTGTCCGAAAAATCATCTTAAGCGACGAGGCGCATTTTTGCATAAATGGCTATGTTAACAAGAAAAATTGCCGTATATGGGACGACGCCAACGCACACGAGGTTCACCAGGTGGCAATGCATCCACAAAAAGTTACTGTTTGGTGCGGATTTTGGGCCGGCGGCGTCATTGGTGACGCCATCACCATCAACGGCGAGCGCTACAGAACGATGCTAACCGATTTTCTTTGGCCTAAATTGAACGATATGGAGGTAGACGACATGTGGTTCCACCAGGACGGGGCTACGTGCCACACAGCAGACGCCACGATAGACATTCTGCATGAACGATTTGAGGGTATGATTATCTCTCGCAGAGGTGACGTGAATTGGCCACCAAGATCGTGCGATTTGACCCCGCTAGACTTTTTCTTGTGGGGTTTCCTGAAGTCGCAGGTCTATGCCAATAAGCCGCAATCGACCGATGCCCTTAAAGCCAACATAACCAATGCCAGCGCTCAAATTCAGCCCGATCTATGCGGCAGAGTCATTGAAAATTGGACCACTCGGATCCGTGCCACTGTGAGAAGCCGCGGCGGACATTTGAACAATGTTATATTCCATACATAATGGCATACACGGCCTTTCAAATAAAAAAAGAATTTCGTTAATACCTCACACACAGCTTGTTTTATTCCATTTCAACATCGACCCGCCCTTATTGTTTAGCTACTTTCTGCCATGTTGATCTCTTACTTTAATAATATTACAAATATTAATTATATTTTTATTTATCGAGGGAAGCTCCCATTGGTGAAACTGTACTATAGTACAAACTTAACAAGTGAAAACAATAGCAAATAAATAGCAAAGTATTTAATTTAGTAAATGTTCAGACTTGCCAGAATCCACTTCCACATCTTTTCTAATTTATTTTTAAAGCGATCTTCGGTCTCGAGCAAGCGTATCAGGTAATGAAGGAGGTTATAGACTATAGAGAGTGGATGAGGCATTGCCTACCGGCTATACAACTGTGACGCCAACCTAGAATATAATCGGTGTCCCAGGTCGCTAATCAGGTTTATAACTATTTTTGCTCTTATTAAGATTAAATTTATAATTTTGAGGTAATAATTTGTGTCATTAAAATGGTACATTGTATGGCTTAGGAATTTTCTTCAAAGAAAATATTCTCTAATGCATTTTTAGAGTGTCGCCTTAATAACTAATTTATATAAATCACATTATAATAAAAATCAATTATGTTTGGTAACGCTATGCGGTATGTACTGATGCTGTATTAGTGGCGCAATATCGCTATTTTATTCTACAGTGTAATACATATTTTCCGGGATGCATTTGTATTCTGTTTTCTTAGTGTTTTTATATATTGATTGTAATTTTACATCCACATAGCAATGATTGATCATTACAAGATAACTTGATGCTCAGTCCTATTGCACTTAATTATGTTTAGCATTTTATCAATTTTAATCAATACTTTTATAATTGTTTCTTGCCTTACTTCGTTGAAAATCTTAATTTTTATGTAGGATCAGTAAAATATATACTATAATTTTAAAAAGACGCACGTTATTAATGGTATTGCTTTATTATCGAAAATAAAAGATGCTTGATAGAGGCTATTTTGAGAAGCAGCAAGATCAATCTAAACGCTCAGTATAAATACCGAAATAAAAAACACATTTCAAAATTATGTCCTACGTTGCAATTAAAAAAAAACAGAAGTATTTAACAAAGGAAAACATTGAATCTGTAGCTAATATACATTTACCATTAGTTAAAATTTTATACAGAAAAAGCGAAGCAGGTTAGTTCATTGTCCTTTGACAATAATTATAATATTACAAGTCTAACATTAGGTAGAACGGTTGATTGAAGTATTATATATATAATACTTCAATCAACGGTAGAACTACCACGTTCTAATAACCGTATGCAATCTCTGTGTGACGCTACTAGACACAACTACCCCTGTTGATGTTTTTAATTCGATTGTGTGATAAGTAGTTCACAAAAAAATTATTAGTGTGAGTTTTAATAAACCTGCGAAATGTTTATGTGCGGCAGTGGCTACATAACCTTACTTGGTGTCCCTAAGTAGATTCACAAGAGCGCGCGCTTGCCGCATCCACTCTCTGTAACATCCTTGGGTGTAATTGATGTATATGCCTCGATTATTTAATTTTGTAAATCATGCTCAGTTACTAGCGGAGTTTGGTATACTCTTTCTGCATTTGTACCCCCAAGAAAAAGCCTAATTGTGTGATACATCTTGGTAGCCATGAATGCACAATTTCTCTTCGAATCCAATTAGCTCCATTATTTAAATAATTCCTAACGGTGCAACTGTAGTGAATAGGATAACCATCATGTTGGTATCAAAGCTTTTGTCGTACATTGTGTTCTACATTTTCCAACAACTCGGAGGTGTGGTCTCATAATACGGTTACGTACCGTACCAGACATTTGCATAAATAAATTCACTGAATATCGATAACACGTATTCAATGTGAATTCTCTTGTACGTAATAGTACCGGTATGCCTATTCACTGTTTGAGAATTTTGCGTTATCGCTAAACAATACATAATTTAAAAAAGATGGATCCAGAACAAGTCGATCCTGAAAGAAATTACAAAATTGCAATCTTATCTGTGGGATTTTCATGCAGTTCGTGGACCAAAGTAACGTGTAAGGAATGCTATGTATTTGATTTCAAAGTTCATGTAACTAAAATTCTACTAGTAGGTACTCATGTTTGTGCTAGATGTCTCTGACTTAAATGGGATTTTCATTTACTGCCTCCTAACACTGCTAGTTCATTTTCCATGTTCGTAATCGTTATGAGCTGAAATTAACAAATATCTATCTCTTTGTTTGTTAAAGAAGCTTCAAACCGTTTAAATATTTTTCAGACGGCAACCTTCTAGTTGGGTAGCGCCTGATACGTGAATTGCGGGCCGCAGTCGTAGTAAAGTAGGCAAAAAATCTGTTTCGTCTTCTTTTCTTTATATGAAAATATATTACTTAAACTGTAATTAATTTAAAGAGAAAGTTATTTTGGTTGCCATGTTACATGTATATTAGGTTGCATTAACCAGTTTTCAGAAGGGATAATTTAGCTGGCCTGCCCTGTATATTATTGCAGCATTCTTTTTTGCGTAAATACTTATTCGAGGTTCAAAAACACAATTCGTACGTTGATAGATATTGCTTCTTTTTCCTTTGTTAGAGTAAAAGCTTCCCGAATTAAAAAAAATATTTGATAGGAGTATTTGTTTTTCTCTCTTATGACAGTATGAATTTTTTTTATTCTTCTGAATATTTGATGGGCACTCTGGGTGTTTTATGCTTTTTTAATATTTGCGTCTTGTAATGTCCTCTTCGTTCCTGCTTCTATGTATTTCACATTCTCTTATGTTTGACTATTGCTAAAAATAGTCTTAAATCTGCAATTTTAATAATATTAAAAATAGCTGTAGAAATTTAAAATTTTATTTTTTTCTACGATTTCAGATCGATGTTGCTTTTTAAAGGGTGCTTTTCACGTTACTTATTTCAGGTAATATTCTTCCAATTAGTTAGTGACGCTTTTGCAAAAGTGAACTACGAAGCGATCCCAAATCTAACATAAATTAAGGAATTCCTAAAACTAAAGCACAGATTTTATGCAAAAGAATATTCTAAAATATTGATATGCCAACATAATGCTAACCGTATCTGATAAAAGGCAATTAAATGACGCTACCCGCTAATCCGGTAATTACCAGATGGGGTACGTAGGTGGAAGTTGCTGTTTCTTATGCCGATCGTTTAGAAAAAATTAAAAATTTAATCTTAGATTTTGAAGATTCTTCAGTTGAAATTAAAGATTTAGAAACTGTAACTTTCACATCAGCTAGCATTTATTAAAGCCAATTATAGTTACGTAAGTACGAGTGTAATAATGTTAAAAAATTTCAAACATCGATAAAACCAGTTAAAGATAATGTTGGAAAAGTTGTTACACAAAAGTTTAAAAGAAATTTTAAGTAAATTTAAAGTATGCTCCCATTACATCAGTTGACGTTGAAAGGAGTTTTTCGATATATAAACGTTTATTATCGGATAGAAGATGACCGTTTCTTTTGGAAAATTTAGAAAAACACATTATAATTAATTGCTATAATAAAATATAATACGCAAAAGAAGAAGAAGTATATTTGAAATAATAATAATAATAACGTTACCAGTTCTAGTTACTTGGATTTAAGAATTAGGGAATTAATTAGTTAATTCATTTACAGCTGTAACCGTAATAGCTTAATATGTTAATTTGTGTCTATATTTTTTGATTTTCTAACAATAATTGTAAAAATAAAGGAATTTTGATTAAATCAAAGCGTTTAATTCATAATAATTAAAATACATTTTTGCATATAATAGTGGATAT
Source organism: Limonius californicus (assembly GCA_014611495.1). Lineage (NCBI taxonomy): Eukaryota > Metazoa > Arthropoda > Insecta > Coleoptera > Elateridae > Limonius > Limonius californicus. The sequence goes on along the minus strand of JABXWE010021817.1, from coordinate 131 downwards.
TTTATAAACAGTACTGCATACTTAAGGGATTTTCAGTGCATATATATGCGCATATTTTAACAGTTTATCGTGTATATGTATATATATATATATATATATATATATATATCTGGTTGTACATCCTTTTCGGG
>JABXWE010021816.1:0-11956 GCA_014611495.1 Limonius californicus | reverse complement strand
AACCTAGAAGAAGTCTTTTTTTCTGACGTTTGTTTTCAAAGTGCTCCCACATCATTTCGATCGGACTAAATTCACTGATAATTTCAAACAGTTATTAACGAAACCGTTTTCACTACCAGCATGAATAATTATTTTGCGCTTTCCTCTAGAATAGCGGTTCTCAACCTTTTTCCAGTTGCGTACCCCTTACCAAATTATTTTCATAAATTGTACCCCTGGATTAGATTCTAGTCTAGAGGCAATAATAAAAAATCAAATTTTGGGTAACAATAAACACAAATTAAAATAGTATGAGTACTATATTTTGTGATTACATTTTTGTACTCATATCGTAATAGACGTGAAACCGTGGTTTACAAAAGAGGTAAAACTTCTAGCAGAACAAAAACGGAAAGCGTACCTAAAAAGTGCATCAAAACTCAACAAGAGCATCAAAGGTACATACAAATTAGAAATGAAGTAAACTCTAAGATAAAAAATATTAGGAAAGAACACTGGCTTAAGTTCATCAAAGATATGGAAAATAATTTATATGGTGCACAAAAGAAAATATGGAAATTATTTAGAGGAAGAAAGAAACCAATAAACGAATATAAAGAAATAAATACAATAAGTAAGACACAATGGGAAGAACATTTTAAACAACTATACAGCAGAGCACCTATTACAGATGATAATGATGAACACACGGTTGACGATAGTGAATTTATTATAACAGAAAAGCAAGTGAAAGCGACCATACGGAAATTGAAAAACAGAAAAGCACCGGGAACTGACACGATAACTAATGAACTGATCAAATATGCAGGTGATTGCATTGCAAAACAACTTTCAGCACTTTTCCAAAAAATTGTAGATACTGGATATATACCAGAAGAATGGAAAATAAGTATCACTATCCCAGTATACAAGAAAGGCAATAAAAAGTACCCAGGGAACTATAGAGGCATAACACTATTAGGAGCTATCTTAAAAAAACTTTTTAAAAGTATAATAAAGAGCGAAATCAGTACTAAAGTTCCAATCAGTGAATATGCAATATTTATCCTGAGACAAATTAAGGAAATAGCACTGGAATTTTGCACCCCGGCTTATTTCTGTTTTATTGACATGACCAGAGCGTTTGACAAAGTACAACTAAAAGACATTATTACTAAATTAAAACAAAACCAAGTACTAAATAAAATAATCAAAGTTATACAAGACTTAAACACCAATAATAAAACAAGAATAAGAACCAACGGCGAGCTCACTGAAGAAATCCCTATAAGTGCGGGCATAAGACAAGGGGACAGCCTCAGCCCTCTACTATTTAATTTAATTATTGACAAGATAATTGAAGAAGTAAAACAAGAAAGCCAAGGATACAGGATGGGTAATCAAGAGCTAAAAATAATATGCTACGCCGACTATGCAGTAATAATGGCAGAAACAGAAAATGATCTTCAACGCCTGTTAAATAAATATAAAATAGCCGCAGAAAAATATAACATGAGCATATCACTCGAAAAAACAAAATGTCTTACTGTATCAAGAGAGCCACTAAGATGCAAATTGGTTATAGAGAACACACCTATTAAACAGGTTATGAAATTTTCATATCTAGGAGTCGAATTATCCAGCTACACAGACCTTCACCAGGAAGTCTTCATACACACTAGTAAAGCGGCCTCGATTTCAGGTGCCATGCGAGATGTCATATGGAACAACAAAGACATGAACATCGAAAGTACAGTTCATATATATAAAACATGCATTAGACCAGTTATGACATTCGCAGCAGAAACAAGAGCCGACACAAGTAAAACAAAAAATTTGTTGCGCACCAATGAAATGAAAATACTTCGGAACATTACTGGGAAAACGAGGCTAGATAGAATAAGAAATGATGAGATACGACGTAGATGCAACACAGAGGATATAGTTAGATGTGTCAGACAAAGAAGACGAATGTGGAACAATCATGTACAACGGATGGACAACGATAAATTAGCAAAAGTTGTCAGCAACTTAAAGCCACATGGAACCAGACCACCAGGTAGACCGCCGAAAAGGTGGCGAGATTGCTGGACATCAACTTCTCAAGAATAATTTGTATCAGTAAACACAGGTCTTTGACCTAACGTAAGAAGAAGAAGATAATTGTTAATATAATATCAAGAACTCGCCAAAATAAATGTGGACCATGTTTGAGTTTCATAAAAAAGTATTCAGAAAAAAAAATGACAGATGATCGAAAATAAGTTTATGGAAAAAAGAAAGCACCCTGAAAATGTTGTTGGCCTCGTCGGGGACAACAACTTTTCCTTATGGCACTTTCCCGTAGCTCGCACCGTTCGGCCGCCAGGGGCGTCCAAAGTTGAATCACGAATCGACGACCAGCACGTGTCCACGTCGTCGCAGCGGGTCGGTCGTAAGCACAATCTGTTCGCATAAGTACGGCGTATCGACGGCCGGCAAAGGCGGTTCTAACATCCCCGAAGGGGGCGCTGGGATGCCGTAACGTCGAAGAAAAAACGTAAAAATCGGCATAAAAACCTAGCAGGCGTCCCCCGCGCTCCCTTCGGGCATGTTAGAACCTTTAGAAAGTTAGTAGGGGGGAGGACATTTTACGACCGCATTGTATATATATATATATATATATATACATATATATATATCGCAGCACTGCAGGCCTAGAGACCTATAGCTTTTATTATGTTTCGCCACAATTTTCTATTTTCTGTAGTCACTTTATAGTTTGTTAGACCGTATTTTTGTATGTCTTCTTGCACATCGTCCCATCATGTCTTCTTCGGTCTGCCTCTTCTGTTTCTTCCTTCTGCTTCTATCCCTAGCATTTTCTTTAGCGGTTCTTTTGTGCTTATTCTTCTTATATGTCCGAGCCATCTCAATCTGTTTTGCCTGACTACCGTTGCTAGTGTTGGTTTTTTGTATATCTCTTTTAGTTCCTGGTTTGTTCTGCTTCTCCATATCCTATTCTCTTTTTTACCTCCTGTTATGTTGCGTAGGATCTTCCTTTCCGTACGTAAACTATGAATCAGAAATCGTAGAGACTAGATGCGAAGAAATTACAATAGAAGAGGTGAGACGAGAACTTGGAGCAATGAAAAATAATAAATTCCCTGGCCCTGGAGGTTTACCCGTGGAACTGCTTAAAACACTCACCCGATGTAGGACTGGAATGTATAACAAAAATTGTTAATAAATGTTTAAAAGGAGAAGCAATACTTACGGAATGGAAGAGTGCGTTTATCATCTCTATACATAAATAGGGCGATAAGAAAAACTGTTCTAATTACAGAGGTTTGTGCGTTATAGCATCCTTGGGTAGGCTGTATGGCAGGGTATTAAGAGGACGAATTGAAAATCAAAAGAAAGATCTCGAAGAACAAAGCGGATTTAGGTCCGGAGGATCCTGTACTGATAATTTATTTGTGCTGAAGCAGTTAGTAGAAAAAACCCTAGCTTATGGTAGCCAACTATATCTTACTTTCATAGACCTTAAAAAGGCCTATGATAGTGTACCAATTAATAAATTATGGGCGTCAATGGTAGAGAACGGAATCCATCTACAGTATATAAACATAGTGAAGAAGTTGTACGAGGAAAATTTCAGTGCCGTGACAACTCGAGCAGGAATATCAGACTACTTTAAAGTCAATAAAGGCCTAAGACAAGGTTGCAGCCTCTCTCCCACCTTATTTAAACTGTACCTGGACTCAGCTCTTAAACAGTGGATTAAAAAGTTTAATAGAATGGGTGTCTTAACTGGGGAGAGAAACATATATAGTTTATTATTTGCATACAATCAGGTTGTTCTTGCTGAAGACATAGAGGATACGACTTATATGGTAAAAGAACTTATGGAGGAGTACGAGAAATGGGGCCTAAAGATTAATACGGAAAAGACACACAATATATGGCAATAGGAAATCAAGAACAGAGACAACAATATTGTTGACATACACAGGTATAATAAATAGTACAAATGAATATAAATATCTAGGCGTAATACTATCAGAGGACGGAAGAGATGACAGAAATATAGTAGAAAAACTGGGAAAAGAGTGAGCCATATCTAGTAAACTCAACTCCTTACTATGGAGTAAAGAAATCAGAAAAAAGACAAAAACTAACATGTTTAAATCTTTAGTAGAAAGTTGTGTATCGTATGGGTCAGAGATATGGACGTTAAACCAAAATATGAAAAGAAGAATAAGAGCAGTGGAAAATAACTACTGGAGAAGATGTTGTGGTTTGACCTTATTAGACCGAATAAGAACTGAAATTATCAGAGAGAGAATGAACGTAGAAGTAACACTAGCAGACACCATCAAAAAGAAGCAATTGTCTTGGTATGGACATATGAAGAGAATGGAAGAATGGCGGTTGCCAAAGGAAGCATGAAAGTGGATCCCCCATAGAAGACGAAAACGGGGAAGACACAAAACTATATGGGGGGACGGAGTAAAAAGGTTATAGAACGACGAAATTTAAGTGAAGATGCATGGCAGGATAAAAAGGAGTGGCGTTCGGGATGCGACAAATGACCAAGAGAGCTGTAGAGAAGTCGCTAATATATATATATATATATATATTTTCCTTTCCCAGGTTTCAAGTATATTTTCATTTTCTTTCATGAGCACCCACGTTTCACTACCGAAAGTTACTGCCAGTCTGATCACTGTTTTATATAGTTTTAGTTTCACCGCCCTTTGTAAGTTCTTGTCCTCTAGTAAGCTTGTTAGTGCATCTACTCTTTGTAATCCTATGGTTATCCTTCTCGCAATATCACATCCCTGATTTCCTTCACTTGTCACCTCTGCTCCTAGGTACACTGCACTGTTTGTTATTTTAAACTTGTACCTTTTGTTTGTATGTGTTGTGTTGATTGTTAGATTCTGTGTTTCTTCTTGTCTCTGTTTCCCAGTATCATGTAATTTGATTTGTTTTCATTAATTAGAAGTCCTACTTTCCTTGCTTGTTCTTCCGTTTTTTTACCATTCTTTTTAGTTCTTTTGTTCTTGTAAACAGTACTAAGTCATCTGCATATGCAAGGACCTGGCTGGGCCGTTAATGATGTTGCTTTTTTGTTGTATGCCACTTTTCCTCAAGATGTTTTCTAGTACCGTATTAAAAATTGTTGTTGAGAGTAGGTTTTCTTGTTTAAGTCCGGAGTTGCTCTTGATTTCTCGGGATTGCTGCTCTTTGAATTTTATGATGTTTGTTGTTTCATTGTTTTATAGATTTCTGTTCTTTTAATTTTATCATATGCCTGGCGAAAGTCGATGAGGAGTGTATGGATGGGGATATTCTTTTTGCTACATTTTCTTGGCATTGTTTTAGAATGAATGTTTGGTCTATCACAGATTTTTCTCTTCGGAAACCGGCCTGGTATTTGCCAATTTTGTCTTCTGTTTCTTGCTTCAGTCTGCGGTTGATAAGGTGTGTGAGGATTTTGTATGTTACATTTAGTAACGTTATTAGTCTGTTGATTGTTTACACGGGGTGGGTTGTTACTACCCTTTGACACTGCGACCTCTTGGGCCTATTGTGCATCCTCTTCTGTCACTAGTCGCGGTCAAGTAGATCCATCCCCTTTATCAGGTCTAGGAGTTTGTTGACCAGACTGGCTTGCGGTTGTAACGCGTTGGGATTAGTGAGCTCAAAACTTTGATATCTTCTACGAGCTAAGGCTTCGGTGTGACATATTACATAGGAGGCTGTTTCCTCTTCCTCGCCACACAGCCTGCATATAGGATCTTTATTAAATAGCCCTATATTGCAGAGGTGTTGTCTGAAGTGCAGTGTCTCGTCACTACTCCTATTTGAGTCCTACTAAGTTGTAGGACTGTTTTGGTAAGCTTGTGGGGGTGATTACCAATCATTATTATTATTATTATTATGAAGCTTTCACAGACCTTTCGAGACCCATCGCTTTTTGGTGTGAGACAAGACTAAGTTAGTTTGTGCAATGCACATCAGGGCCCGACTCTGCGGGGTACCGTGTTGGTGCGTAACCATGCTTAATCTGCTGTTTTGTGTGTGAATGTTTTTTGTTTATGGTCTTGTTACTTCCTCTAATGCGACTGTAATTCGAGGAGTGCCATTAATTTGATCCCCAATGGCTAATGGAGGCCGAGACCCAGTACCGATCACTCAGGGAATTAGAAAAATTTCCTACCCTGGGGAGATTCGAACCGGGAAGCATTTAGACTATTATATCCAAAGGCTTGGCTCTCTACCACTGAGCCATCTCCGCTTTTTTTGATTACCAATCATAGCTTTGCTTTGTCTTTGTCAAGGTGAGAGTCTCCAGTGTTCCGAGTGTTGGGTTACGATCCATTCTTGAACTGCTCCTCTCACTGTCCGCTTAATTAGACCGACAACAGGTTCAGGCCCTGTGAATGGTGTTTCAGATCCCAGTTTTGCTAGTTTATCTGCGTTTTCATTTCCTTCCATGCTTCTGTGACCTGACACACACACACATGTTTTACCTTGTTAGAATTTGCCAGTGTTAGAAGACTATGAAGGCAGATCCAGACAAGTTTTGACCTAATCTGGTTTGAATTCAATGCCTTCAAAGCTGCCTAACTGTCAAAAATAATAAGGATGGTTTTGTTTGTATAGCCCCTTCTTATGTTCTCTTCTATTGCTGCTAGAATTGCATAGGTTTCAGCTTGGAATATTGTGGCAGTTTGGCCCAGAGATATGGAGGTACTGTATATTGGTCTACTGCCGTATACACCAGCTTTGGTTCCGTTGCTCGTGTGTGAACCGTCTGTATATCATACTAAGGTTTTATGCAAGTCTGGTGGTTCCCCTTGATCCCATTCTTCACGGTTTATCCGTACTTCGAAGGGTTTACAAAAAGAGTATTTTATTAACATGTAGTCTATTCCCATTTTTAATTTTGGGTCAGATACTACATTTATTATTTTGGAGTGTCCCCATGTGTGTTGGGTGCTTCTCCAATTACCCGTACAGTTTAGGTGATACGCTCCCATGCGTGCCTCGCCCTTGATTATTATATCTAGAGGAGGAAATTGCAGAAGAGCTTCTAATGCTGCTGTCGGAGTGCTTCTGAATGCTCCAGTTATATAAAGACAAGCCAGTCTTTGAACACTAAGAAGCTGGTTTATTGTCGGTCTTATCACCATTGTGTAAAGCCAATGGACCGTTTTTGGTTTTCATCCACTTATTTCCAAAGGCTCTTCTTGCCATCATCAAGGTTGTTTTTGCTTTGTTGGTAATTCTTTGCAAATGTTGGTTCCAGGTCAACTTGATATCTAGAATGACACCCAAGTATTTAACCTCCTGATTAGTCTGTCGTTTGTAGTTATGGTTTTGGTTTCTTTTTTGTGTATGGGGCACATATATGCTTTGGACCATTCTTCTGGCATTTCTTTCTTCTCCCATATTTTCTTTATTAGGTTGTAGATTCGTTGTATCATCTCTTCGTGTGCAAATTTAATGAGTTCTGCTTGTAGTTTTTCTGTTCCAGGGCTCTTGTTACTTCTTAGGTTTTTTACTATTTCTATAAATTCATCATACATTGGTTCTTCAACGGTGTTTTCTTCCTGATGGTGTGTTTGATTTTGTTCCTCCTTCTGTAGTTCGCTTCTGCTTCATTTTCTGTGAGTTTTTTTCGAAATGCTTGGCCCATATATCAGCCATTTCTTTTTCATTCATAGTAGATTTCCTTTTTCGTTTATTAGACATGTGGTTTGATATTTCAATCCTTCTTTTTCATCTTTTATGTATTTGTAGGAAACTATCCGGGTTTTGTTTTAGTATTCCTTTCCTATTTCTTCGAATTTTTCCTTTTTTTCTTTCTTTTCTGTTCTCCGCATATGTTGTGTGCTTTATTTCTTGCCTGTTTGAATTTTTCTTTTGGTTCGACGGTTTCTGTTTTCAGCATTTCCATTCATATCATTTTTCTTTCTTCTATTGCTTTCCTGCACTCCTCGTCGAACCAGTCTTTTTGTTTTGTTTTCGTTCTTGTTCCTAATTGTAGGGCGGATTTTGTCATTGTGTTTTGCATTTGCCTCCATTCCTCATTTATATTGTTTTCTTGAGATTGTTTCTCCGTCAGATTTTTTTGTACACAGTTTATATTTCTGATTTTTTTCTTTATTTAACGCTTCAATGTTCCATCTGTTTCTTTGAGGTTCTGTTTTATTTTGTGCTTCTGATTGTCTGTCTTATTTTTGCTAACATTGGGAAGTGATCTGACCCCACGTCTGTCCCTCTGTATGTTCTTACATTTTCTACCTTCGCGTGGATCTTCTGCATTACTAGCTGGTCAATCTGATTTTTTGTCTTCTGATTCATGTTGCTTTATGTATGTTTTTTCGTTTTAACATTGTGCTTTTAATTATCATTTCTTTGGTGGCTACAAAATTTATTAATTTCTGTCCATTTTCATTTATTTCTTTATGTAGGCCTTCTTCAACTGTTTTCTCCTATGATTATTTTGATATCATGTCTGGGGATCATATCGACTGTTTCTTCTAAAGTATCATAGAACTTTTTTTCCTCTTCCATTGTTCTGTTGGAGCGTGTACGTTTATTATGCTTATGTTCCGGTTCCCATTTTGATTTCCACTGAATTCTTTGCCTTTTATTACTATAATGTTCTTCCTTTTGTCTCTTTCTTGTTTCTCCATTTTGTTTTCAAGATTCTTTTTTGTAGCTCTCCTCATTTTTTGTCACTCTTTTGCTTTTTCCTCCCATTCTGCTTTCACTTTTTGTAATTCTTTTTTCATCTCTGTTAACTCGTCTTTCGTACCTGATAGGATTTTGCTGAAATCGTTTTTTAGCTCTTCCTTTACTTCTTCTAACTTGCTGATAATTGAGTCCATTTCTTTAGACGTTAGAATGGTTTAAGGTTTACCCACACAGAATGGACAATACCAAAAATACAAATATTACTAACTTCAGTTAGATTGGGTTCAGTTTGAATTGTTGAGATATATTAAACTTGGAAATAAACTTAATCTAACCTAACCTAATAATACATTTTCTAAGATGTTTTGGATTTACCCAAACAAGGAAGTACCATAAATTCAATAGTGTACCATTCCTTTTGGTCTCCTTAATGTTGTAAGCCCTTTAAGCCTTTAATAGTAGCTATGCCCATGTATCTAAACTATTTAATAAAGTAATTTTGCAGAACTTTTTAATAAATTGTTTATTTTCTAATAGGGTATCCTGGTACACCATACAGCTACCCAGGAGCTGCATATGTATCTTCTCAGGATTGGAGACATGCTTATCCATATGGAACAGCAGCTGGAGCCCAACCAATGTATCTTCCTCACCCCCAGTACCCTCAGTTCCCGCATTTCCAACATTCACAGCCATACATACCATATCAGTTTCCCCAGCGCAAAGTAGAAACACAAACAAATGACCCACACGCCCCCACCATAAATGCAGTTGTTCAGCAGATAACCCAAGAGCTAAAACAAATTTTGAAGAAGGATTTCAACAAAAAGATGGTGGAAAATACGGCTTTCAAACGGTTTGAGACATGGTGGGAAGAAGAAAGCACGAAAGAGAACAAAGCCATATATGTAGATAAAGGAGAGAGTCAAACAGAAAAACCAGTACCTGCTAAGGAGAACATCAACATCCTGCTTGAAGCAAACCGTGAAAATCTTTACAGTAACATTAATTTAGATAACTTAGGCTTAGGGTTAGGATTTAGAGCTTCTCTGCCTAAGATGCCTAGCTTTAGACGCAAGAAATTGCAGTCTCCTGTAATAGAAGATGATGATTCCCATAAGTTATCTGATAATGAAGAAATTGTGCATCATTCAGACACAGAAGACAGAAGTAGAGTCGCCCGCCGAATTCGTAAAACATCGACTAGTTCTAGTGGTAGTTCGGAGAGTTCTGCATTTAGTTCCAGTAGTGATAGTTCAAGCTCAGATGAGAGCAGTTCTGACTCTGAGGATGAAGTTAAACTGCTGAACCGGCGAAGCTGTACTCCACAGGAGCGACTCACTCCCATACCTACAGCAGAAGACAGTATGTCTCCAATACATGACGGAATAGAAGCTACCAATAAGACTCCAGAACCCATGCAGATAGATACTGACAGTCAAGACCAAGACCAAGAGCCAGAGCCAGAACTAGAACAAGAACAAGAACAAGATAGTTCCAAACCATTAGAAGATGAAAAAATTGAGAATATATCAGCAAATTCGGTTCGTTCAGATGATGGCTATACTAAATACCTTGAAAGTGATGAAGATATGAGTGATGAAGAAAGGAAATATTTGGAGAGAAGGAAACGCAACACTGAATACATGGAACAGATAGAAAAGGAGCGGCAAGCACGTATATCCCATGAACCTACAAGGCCCTCAAGGAAATCTCCAATTAAAGAACAAGAGCAAATTAGATTAACCGTGGAAGAAAAATCCAGCAGAAGTGTGTCAGCCTTGGAAGACAGGAAATACCAAGACCGGATTGAGTCTGAAAAAGAAACTCTGCCACATGTAAATCGCAACGCTGAACATGATGGCGGTAAGAAAGAAAAAGAATTGGAATATTCAGCGCTTAATGCATTGCTGAAGATGACAGACAAGAGTCAAACAAGCTCTGATGAAGAAAATTTGGAGCTTAGAAGGAAGAAAGCTCTGAAGAAATCTAAGTCGCTTAATGGAATGTTTGAGAAATCAAGCAGGCTTTCTGAGTCCTCTGATGGCAGCAGCAGTCCTAAATCTCAGGTATGTGATTTGTAGGTGGTATATCTACAGGGTGTTTCGAATAATATTCTTTTCTTGGATTTTTTACGAATTTTATTAGAGAATTTAAAATATTCAGCTGTATAAAGTAAAAAAGGGTAATGTAAGAATAACAAATGAGCAGAAAATATTCAGGGTAGCACAAATGTATCGTACCAAGGCTTTTCTGTAAAAACACTACAAACTGTAATCTTGAAATACTGTTACAATTACGGTAAATTGTGAGTTATTATTCTCATGTTCTAAAAAACGCCTGCACGGTAAATCTTGCAGATTAACAGTTCTTTTGAATTTCACCAGCAATTCTAATAAAATTTCTGCAATACTTAAAAGAACCTTAACTTCAAAATAATGTCTACAATTTACATACATCTCCAGCTATTTCCAGAATTTCCAAACATTTCTCTCAGTGCTTTGAAATTACTTTTCACAATTCTCTGAATACCCTCAGATAAATCTTGCAATTCGTATATAATTCTCTAAATGCTCTCAAGATAGATTTTGCAGTATTTTCGAATTTTTCACTAAACAATTTCCACACTTCCTAAACAGTTTTCTCAATACCGTCTATGTAAATCTTTTAGAGTTTGATAATAACTTAGAATTTCAAAGAAAATTCTAGATAGATTGTCATAATTCTTACAACAATCACCGTCCTAAAAAATGTTCTATAATGAAAACGTCTACAATTTCTGTAGACAATTCTGAAAAAATCCTCATATTTAAAAAATATATCTATAATTCTCAAAACACTTGCAGAATTCCTGTAAATTGCCGTTCTAGCAATTCTAGAACGATTCTCACAAATCGAAAAACAAAATTTCACATCTGAAAGCGATATAATAGCCAATTAATTTCTATACTCCACCAACAATTTTCACATTTTCTAAACAAAGCTTAGAATTCCCACAATTCCATGGTTCCTAAATATTTCTATTCACATGTGCAACATCAATTATGCAATATTTGACCATTTGGTTGAGCTTTTCATACAATGCCTAAAACATTCCGACAGTGTTAGAGTTCCTAAATAATTCTGCCCATGCATGCAACATAAATCTCGCAACAATTGCCAATTCTTCTAAGGTTTTTAGACAATTGCGAAAACATTTCCTCAGTTCCATAGTTCCTAAATAATTCCGTTTGTGCATGCAACATAAACATTCTAATATTTGCCAATTCTTTCAAGTTTTTCA
>JABXWE010021815.1:0-51530 GCA_014611495.1 Limonius californicus | reverse complement strand
TAATTAAATAGCCCTACATTGCCTAGGCATAAATATATGTTGTGTATATTGTTTATAAAATAAATAATTCAAAAATAAACCTTCACGTTGATTGCGCCCATAATTAAATCAAACAAATTAAATCAATTATATACCCAACAAAGAAATTAAATTTTACTTTACATCGGCATATCTTTTATAAGAAAAATCTCAGGGTTATAATAAACATATTAGTTTTCGTGGCTTCTCCCAAGATAGTAATCTAATTACAATAATGGTTAAAACAAATGCATATACATAATAATTGTGAACTTATCTTTATATTCCAATGATTTTTGACCAGGTTGTACCTCTTATTTCTTCAAAACTGCATACGATTGCTATCTTGCGCCCTTGAGCTCTGTCATTTCATCTCTACAAGTCGCTGTCTGCTTCCATGACCGTTGACGATGCGGTTCTTACAACTTTTTAGTTAAATGTTAAATCCAATGAAATAATTCAATACTTTTATATAAGTATATCAAGCAAAACAGGTAAGTAGCTTTATTATTATAATACATTAAAAATAATCGCTTTATATGAATTATAAATCGATTTATTTTCCAGGAACACTGCTAGTAAATTAAACAGTTTCGCAGAGTTAAATTAGGTAAGATTTATTATTATTTTCTTAATTGCACGACAATCACATCACAAAAACAAACTTTTCAAATTAAACAAACATCGTCCAAACTAAACTTTTTAACCTCACAAAATATAATGAAAACCGATTTTGGTCTCACCCAAAATCTGCCAAACTCAACCTTAATAGTGTAATATCTAAAATTTGGAGCACACGAAAATATGTGCTTCCACTTTGAGTTACGATAACAGACTGAAATCCGAAATTTCTTTAAAAATCCACCTTAAATTTAGAAATGCACCAATGGCAAACTAGTAAATAATCTTTTCAATCAACATATGTTTTGACATTATTAAATTGCTTATAACAATATTAATACTTTATAAAATACAAAACAAAATTCACATTTGTTATCTCTATAAAATTCCGAATCTTTTGACACTAATTACATTAAAATTCAAGACAAAACTTTTACATGTGGTTGAAAATTCCAATTTAAACAAAACACATCAAATGCACCATAAAATATTGAAAAACAATTAGAAAACCCTTCAATACAATTAAATACACACAAAGACTTCCTTCACATCCCCTAATAACAGTACAAATAGTAAAATTAAGATTCTAACCTCACAAATAAAATATTCCTCTAATTTTCATAATTTGTACATAAATAATATAATTTATATAAACAAAAAATACTTCAATCCTTCCTTTATACAATACATAAACTAATTAAAACAATAATAATCGCTTGCAATTCAAATTAACTTTTGTACACACAAATTGATAACATGTAAAAATACAAATTTACAATAATTTACATTATAGGGCTCCCAAACTTGCCCAGGACACCCCAAATCATCATCTACACCGACCATAGACGTCCCCATAACTATTCCCTAAGGAATATCCACCAACACATCACGTTAAATTAAAATCAGGCTCTACGTAGCACATTCCGAAGATCGTAAACTACCTTTTATACTAACAGGGTATACATTTGTTGTTTATAATAATAATTTCTCTTCATATAACATAATTTACATAATAACCAAATCTAATTACTCTCCATTTCAGATAGAATATGGACTTCTCCATCAAAAATAGTATCCTTTTAAATATCATATAAGTGTTACGTAGCAAAAATCACATCATATAAATATAGTCTAGGATAATTACATAATATAGGGTAAATAACATGGCAATATATATATTTATATATAATTTCAGCAACTAAAATGTATATTTCTACTAACAGTCTGTAAATAAAATTACGAGAAGGATCTTTACAAAACTGAAACTATCAATAGCAGATATTTTCTAATTACGTAATATGTGGGGAGGTGTCTCAAGGCATATGCTTATAATTTACTAAGAAGGATGGAGCATGTAATTTAGTGGCGCATTGTTTACTGTAACGCAGGGTTTTTCTGGGCATAATCTCGACGTCAGGATCTAATGAGAATTTCTTGGGTCACTGCATGATATTCACCTCCACGAGTTCGAAACTAACCGCTTTCGATATTATGGTGAAAATTCCTGCCTTAAACATAAGCTTAAAGCTGGCAAGTAATTAAGCGACGCCCTACATGGAAAACATCGGGTTTATTTTGGATAGGAGGAACTTGAGAGAACGCGGTTAAGACGACGCAGGAAGTGAAACAAAGGATCGCGGTAAATAGAATACGAACTACCATTGGTTGATGCTAATAACTCCTAAGACACGAGAAGACGGCTGAATTAATGAGGAACGCACACTCCGTCTAGCAGAAACTACGTTTCTGTCAAATGTGACAGTTCGCTCCTGTGTACTTAGAATATTATTAATACAACCAGCGTCTTCAAATTAAGGCGAACAGAGGCGAAAGCAACATCTTGAAATATAATACGTATTTACTTGTTCTGCAGCTTTGCACAAATTAGAACACTACAGCGCCATGTTCTATTGCCTAATGCAACACCAATCGTAACTTCCTCAGACATATCTATACGAAACGACTGTAACTACCTTATACACAACTATTGAAACAATAAAGAAAATAGTAATTCATTCTACTTGGACTTTCTTCTAAGTATTTTTAAGTTCTCTCAACTACATGTAATATTTGTATTGATATTAGTGAACGTCCAAACATAAGTTTTTATCAAATTAACAGAATTACTACACATAATGCTCCGAAGAAAAGTTTTCCTACACATTAATGGATTAGTTTGAGAGGGTGTGGAAGTTACATGAGGATATACGTATACACAGATACAGGTACACTTTGACATTCTGCAAATGTCAACTTTAAACTTCTATATTTCTTGTTAAACACTAAAGCATTAATTTATTCTAAAAGTATTACTTTAGCTAGTACTAGTGGCTCTGTGTAAATACTTAACCTCAAATTCTCTCAAATTCCTAGAATGAATCAAACCTGATGGTCACTCTTTTAAACAACTGTCTAAACTATTTAGCGTCTACTATACAGGGTGTCCCAAAACTCCTGGGACATAGAGCTACCACGTATTCTAGAGGTCAAAAGAAGTCGATTGGGCCCAACTTTGTCATATACCAAAATGTGCCGTTTGCCCGTGAGAGGAGTTCAAAGTTTACTTAAAAAATTACATTTTTGTATGCTGTTCAGAAACGTGTGAACCAATTTTAATGAAATTTGGTACCTGGGCACTTCAAAGGAAGCCACTACTTTCAGTAACGAAAGAAACCCAAAGAAAATTGGAGAAGGGTTAAAACCACCCCCAACCCCTGATAAATTTGTTCAGAATTTTTTAAGGATGATGATACGATTCTATGTTTTTCATTTTTTGACTCTTGTAAAAACTCCGTAATTCGTATAGTTTCGAAGAAAAAAAATGTTTACTCAAACACTGATAACCGATATTATTATTGCAGGTTTAATTGTATTACAAAATTTAGTTGGCCGTAGACACAAAAATAAAACAAAGGTGATAATTTTGATAGGAAACAAATTCATAATCATCTCAGTTGATTCTTGACAGTAAACTTTTCAATAATTGTTCACTGTTTGTTGCTTTTGTATTCTTTTTTGTTATTGTAACCATCGTTGCTGCTTTAATTGTTGTTGTTGTTGCTGCTGTTATTTTAGCCGCTATCAAATATGGATTTCCCTTTCAATGAGCAGACCGACATGTTATTAGTTCTTGCATACTGTCAAGGTAACTGCCGCGAGAGTGTACGCGTGTATCAAGAGAGATATCCAAATCGAAAAATTCCAAATCACAAAACTTTTGCTCGTATCGAATGTCGTCTTCGAGAAACAGGAAGTTTGCAGCCAGCCAGATTTAACACTGGAAGACCTCGACAAGCCCGAATACCCATTGTGGAAGAAGCAGTTCTTCAAAGGATTGATAACAATCCTGAGATCAGTACCAGAATATTGCAACGTGAAACTGGGATTCCAAAAAGCACTGTAAGTCGGATCCTTGCCGATAAATTCATTCGTCCTTTTAACATCCAGCCAGTTCAAGAATTATTGCCACTTAACCACGAATCACGTTTAAATTTTGCAGAAATTATTCGGGAGCGCAGAGTAGTCGACGATGGATTCCACACTAATACCTTTTTACTGATGAGTCTTGTTTTACGCGTCGTGGCAAGACAAACCTACACAGTACACAATGAACATATTTATGCAGATGAAAATCCACATGCTGTTAAAGCTAGACATTATCAACGAGAATTTAAAATTAATGCCTGGGTCGGAATTATCGACAATTTTTTGGTTGGACAGTTCCGATTGCCTGATCGTCTGGATGGTGCTAGGTACCTTCTTTTTCTCCAAGCAACTTTGCCAGAGTTATTAGAAGACTTGCCCCTTAATTTGCGTCAAAACATGTTTTTCATGCACGACGGTGCACCACCTCATTTTGCACGTGCCGTAAGAGAATATCTAAATGAACAATTTGCTGGTAGATGGATTTGTAGGGGACAAGAAGCACCCATTCAATGGCCACCGCGGTCCCCAGAATTAAATCCTTGTGACTTCTTCATATGGGGAGCGTTAAAACCAAAAGTATACGAGGTACAAATTAATAATGCTGAACAACTGTGGGACAGAATTCAAAATGGTGTAAACGCACTACGAGAAAACGACGATGTTTTAAGAAGGGTGCATTTGAATTTTTTACGTCGTGTTGACCTCTGCATCAATGAAGGTGGAGGTCGCATTGAACATTTGTTGTAAAAAAGTTTTATTTTTGTGTCTACGGCCAACTAAATTTTGTAATACAATTAAACCTGCAATAATAATATCGGTTATCAGTGTTTGAGTAAACGTTTTTTTTCTTCGAAACTATACGAATTACGGAGTTTTTACAAGAGTCAAAAAATGAAGCTAATGAATAAGTCTTCACCTTAAAAAAAACATAGAATCGTATCATCATCCTTAAAAAAATTCTAAACAAATTTATCATGGGGTGGGGTGGTTTTAATCCTTCTCCAATTTTCTTTGGGTTTCTTTCGTTACTGAAAGTAGTGGCTTCCTTTGAAGTGCCCAGGTACCAAATTTCATTGAAATTGGTTGACACGTTTCTGAACAGCATACAAAAATGTGATTTTTTAAGTAAACTTTGAACTCCTCTTACGGGCAAACGGTACATTTTGGTATATGACAAAGTTGGGTCCAATCGACTTCCTTTGACCTCTAGAATACCTGGTAGCTCTATGTCCCAGGAGTTTTGGGACACCCTGTATAATAGCGTCTAAACAAATTATTAATGCGGTTTCCGTAATAATAGTAATAATATCCTCAGCATATTTCAATTAGCTTCTGGCAAACAATATTATAACAATTTTTATTTAAACTTGATTAACTAATTAAACATTACAACATAACTGTTGACTTTTTGGAGCACCATTGATTAAAAATAATTTGAAGTCGTAAGAAGTCATTTTGCAATTATACTAGCTGAACCAATTAGCTCTGTGCGTCTTATTCCTGCAAAGTTCTACCATTTTCCGTAAACTGAAATAGACGCAAAAATCGGATTAAACTCATACAGGTATCAGTAATTTAGTGGAGAATACCGTGTGGTTTCTCGTTACGTTTTAATCGAATAATATTTAACCCCGTCGTCACGCCTTTAATAGTCCCGCTACGGTTCGCCGATTTAACAAAAACTCTGTGCCTGTGTTCATCGCTTCTGGGTGATTGAAAACAATTTGTTCCTCATTCGTATCCCGAAGATTTCTTATTGCACAATCTGTAGTCATATAGTGTAACTTTAGTCTTTTGGTCCTTGATTGCCAAGTAACGCCATCCAAACTACTGGCCTCTTATTTTCCTTCATCAAGGACTGCCCGTTAACTAAAAACCAATATTCTTGCATTTTCCTCAACGCTATAGCTGAACTAAGGTAAAAATTGCTCATAAGTTATATACAGGTATTAGTGGAAATTGTCTGCAGTGATTATTTGTTACTGTTAGCGCCAAGTGTCTTTAGTTTTATTATGTCTCTACTTTGATTATGTCTTTATGTATATTTTAGGATATAATATACATATTATATGTCAATGCAATGACGTGTCCAAGTGGTGATTCGTAAAAGGCTGATGTAACTAATATTTACGTATATGCAGCACAGAATAACCACACGCCTCGTCCCGTGCAGTTGTGTTCTAAAACAGCTTTAATTATTAAAAAGCTAATATCAGAAGTGGGATTGCCCAACGCGCTATAAAAATATCAGTGGGATTTGTGGTAGGAAATTAACGTTTCCAACAATAAGTGAACAGAATGAAGCTGTCGTGTCAACGTTGGAGACTTTGCTGCGTGGATGTTTGGAGCGAGCGTATTCGCGATCGGTTGCGCCGGGAGATCCCGTAACTTTACCGAAATTTGTTTCTGGACGGGACAATCCACAACAATGGGGGAATGAAATTTCCAAGATGTTTGTTGATTTAGGCTGGAATGACAGCAATATAATGGCTTGAATATCAGGTTGTTTTGAAGGAGAGGCAGGTGAGTGGTTTGCCAGCTGGAACCCTGTAGACCGCGTTCATGGGCTAATTTAAAAAGGGATTTGTGCGAATGTTTCGCCGGTAGTGCTAATTTTGGTAAGTTAACACGGCCATCCTGACATTGGGATGCTACCGGCCCAAAATTAAGACTTGGTCTTATCCTGACTATCATGCGATGTTCCTGGGGTAGGGTCTAGCGGAGAATCCGACACCTAACAAATGAAGCATCACACATTAGCTGTCAGTCAAAATATTATGACTATTTTTACAAGCACCAGCAAATGGTCTAAGTTTAAACTATAACCATCCAGTTGAAATAAACCAGAAAATGATTAAGGCATACGACCTATGGTCTTAACCATCCAGGTTAAACAAATCGAGTGTGATATCTGCCAGAAAGCACAAAAGGCCCAAGCTTCAGCACTAAAGTTGTAACAAAACGTCAAACTCAAACCGCTAACAGCTACCATAAAGCGATTTGTGAAAAATGGAAACAGCCGTATTTTCACGATTCAAGCAGCCCTCTGTTGCTATTGCTTAGTAATTTAATAAATAACTTTACACAGTTCTTTTTTTAATCATACCATAATTATCGTGGCCAATAGTGGGGAGCAACCAAATTTAGACGACACGAAACCCTTTCCTTATATTTAATTTATATGTAGTTATATCGACATTGTTCGACCATTTATTTTTTGCGTTAAGCAAATAAAAACCTGTACAAATCATACATCAATTTTCTGAACATCCAACCAAACATCTCCAATTGCAGACATTATAAAATTACTTGGATCCATCTCTAGAGGACTTATCGTCTTGTCATTCAACGTAAATTTGTAGTTGTGCAGTAAAACTGCTAGTCCAACTTTAGTCTGCATCAGTCCAAATCGTAAACCTTAAAGCAAAAATAATTATTAATTAAATGTTCGTATTACAACCATTGTTATTTTGGGTAATTGGAAATCTCCTAACTATCTATATCTAGAATCCTGAAAATTTTCATTTTTCATTACATTTAATTATTGTAATCCTCATTTATACCGTTTGCGTAGTGTCGAGGCGGTGTGAGGCAAAGACAAGCTAATTTGTGCCATGCACAACAGGGCTCGAATCAGCGAGTTACCATGTTACCATGCTTAACCCCTCTGATATATGTACCGTGTGTTTTTATGCATGGTCTTGTTACTACTATAATGTGACCGTAATACGAGGAGTACCGTTAATTTGATCCTCAATGACAAATGGAGATCAGGGCCCAGTACCAGGTACAGGTAATTGGAAAAGTGCCCGACACTTGAAGTGATTCGAACTGGGTAGCGTTTGGATTATTACATCCAAAGTTCGACTCTCTTACTACTAAACCACCCTAGCCCTTAGATGGACAAAGTTCTCTACAAAAAATAATAGAATATTTCCTCTGGGGTTTGGTTACGATTGCACCATTTTGAAAATGTGCTTGCAAACGAACTTCTTATACGAGGGTGGTTCGTCATCTATTGTCCCTGACATTTGAAACAACTAATCTTCTAAAAGGTTAACACACTTAATATAATGATGATGCAGAGTTGAACGCCTTTAGAAAAACAACTCTTTGCCCTGCACTGCAAAACACTCATTCACAGCAGCCATCACCTCTTCAAAGTCCGAAAAATTAGTACCCCGAAGATGTTGTTTTAATTTGGAGAACCAGTGAATGTTACTGGAGGCCTGATCTGGCGAATATGGGAGTTCTAGCTGTTAAGTAGAAGCTGTGGACAAGTCTTTGTAAGTTATCTTCGTTCTCAGGCAGTACCACGGCGTCATCTGCATAACGTATTATTTTTAGCTCTTGATTGCCCATTTTGTACCCCTTGTTCGTGTTTTTAACTTTCTCTATGATGTTGTCCATAAGTATTGGAACAGAATAGGACTCAGTAAATCCCCTTGTCTAATACCGGTCGATATTGGAACTTCTTCAGTTAATTTGTATTCGGATTCTGGTCTTCGTGTGGATATTGAGCTTATTGATGATGTATATTATTTACATGGGCAAGTCCTCATCTTCTAATATTGCTGATACATCGTTGACTTTGATTCTATCGAAGGCCTTCGTAAGATCGATGAAACACATGAATAACGGTTTATTATACTCAATGGAGTTTTCTGTAAGTTGGCGTATGATAAAGATAGCATCCGTTGTGGATTTATTCTTTTGAAACCCCTGTTGTTCTTCGCATAGTTGGATTCTATCCGTGACGGTCGTTTTTAATATGTCAGTGAATACCTTCAAGGACGAGTTAAGCAGTGTGATGCCCCTGTAATTTTCAGGTCTTTTTTGTTTCCCTTTTTAAATATAGGAATAGTTATACTGTTCTTCCAATCGTTTGGTATTTCACCAGTGTGTAAGATAATTTGAAAGAGCTTCATTAATTCCACGTTAAGATCTTTTTCTCCGTACTTTAACAGTTCATTCGTTATCTTGTCTGGTCCAGGGGCTTTCCGGTTTTTTAATGTTTTTATAGCTTCCGATATTTACTCTTCCGTTAAATTCGTGCGCGGCCTTGGGTTTGGCATTGTTTGTTATATATCGTTGTCTTTTGTATATAAATTCTTGAAGTAATTTACCCATGTTTTTCGTTTATTGTTTGCGTTTGTGTGTATTCGTTTACTTCCTGCCTTCTTCTTTCTAGCATTCCCCACACCTAAATCGTGTATACATTTTATTTTTAATTTGGCACCGTTACGGAGATACGGGCCTTAGAGTTTCCTTGCATCAGTTAATTAGAATGTAAATAACTTTTTTGTTTCTTGCCCCACTTTCATCATGTTTTGGAAAGCTAACAGGCCAAGCTTAATTTACAGTCAAGAAAAATATACAATTGAGTGTGAAAAATAAATGAAAACTGACCCAGAATTGAAAACTTGAAAGCTCCATATCTCCATAACGGTGTAACTCGTAGGGGCTAAATAACCTTAGGTATACGTCGCTAAAATTCTGCGCACATGTAAAGAATTACCCTGTATATCAATAACTTGAACCGAGGACCTTCGGCGTAAAAGTCTAACGAGCTAACCTTTAGCCCACAGCCTATAGCTTATACTAAATAATTTTCCAAAATTTTTAATTGTGGATAAACGGATAAACTTCAAGTTCGTATTTTAAATGGAGATTTGGTACCGTAGTAACTACTGCCCTCAAGCGGCCAAAATGTACAATAAGAGAGGCGAAACACTAGGTTTACCTTGTCTTATATAAATAATACTGCTGATTTTCGTTTTATTACCGATACTCGATTTGGTTTACTCAACTTTCAAAGCTGTAATGTAGGAACGTGAAAAACAGATAAATAGTAAAACAGACTACTGTAAACCAAAACTATCTTTCTGAATTTACCGTAACTGACCACGTAGAAAATCTGTAAGTTGTGTTAAATGTTTGTTTTCCACAGCACGATAAATAAATAATTAAAAACGTACACTTTAAATAAAATTTAGTTACGCTCAGGAATGAAAGTAAGAACATGTCTTGCCGGAACAGACGAACGTTGACCGTGCTTCTACCTCCCGCCGGTCGCTATCCATTGTCGGACGGTATACAAGGAGCGCAACTTTTAATGAGAAATAATTTTGTGTTCGTTTTGGTTGCATTTTTTTGTAGTAGGCTGTGTAAGAAAATTGTATATTATTTTTCTTTGTTGCCTCTGTTAATTTTTTTTTTTGTTGGTCATTTGTAGATTATGGTGCCCCGTTTTTGGGAAAGAATGTGAAGTTCTTTCTTTTAGTTATAGCCGTAAAAGCAGTAAAATGTTTTGCTTTTTATTGATTTCGTACTTTGCGAGTGTATTTTTTCCATCTAAAGCAAATTACGTAAAAAAAACAAATAACAAGTCGATTATCATCAATATACATATGCCACTATGTAAATACAGCTGGTTCGATTCACTTTACGTCAGATTCGGTTACAATCCTGATTTGGATAAATAACAATTTTTAAAAACCTAAAATATTTATTTCCAGTTTACCAGATTCATTTATCACAAATAATATAATGTGTGTTCTCATTCCAAATAGTATATGAACCCGTATTTCTGACAGCCTATAGGTGAGATTCAGCTTACAAAACCCAAATCACATACACCGAATTGATCGTTACCGGCACAAACTAAAAATATTTACCTATGCATACTCTTGGACCTTCTCCAAAAGGAAGATATGTGTATGGTATAATCCCGTTTTTATTTTCTTCGCTAAACCTTTCCGGATCGAATTTTTCTGGGTCCGGATAATACTCGGCATCTCGTTGTAAACCCAACACGGGAATCAGGAGCGATGTTCCTTTTTCTATCACCATATCAGTACCAGGAATCTGATAGTCCTTGACGCAAATTCTGTTCAAAGCTGGTAGTGGTGGATACTTTCTTAGTGTTTCTGAGAAAATTGGAAAGTATTATTAAACAATATACAAATTTGGAACCAACGTTTCCATCCATAGTATAGAAATGGCATAAAACATCAAGATAGAGAAAAATTACCTCAACTACTTGACCCATATACTTCATATCTAATATGGCTTCATAAGTAATTTTTCCATCGTGCTTCTTCAAAACAGTTTCGACCTCCTCTCTCAACCTTTGCTGAATATTCGGATTTATAGCCAACTCGTAAAGGCAGAATGTCATGGTGGTCGATGAAGTTTCATACCCAGCTACAAAAAATACGAACGCCTGCGCTGCCAATTCTTCTATAGTAAGAACGTTTGTTTTTTTGCCATCGACAGTCTTCCTGGCGTTCTTAAGTTCTATTAAAAGCTCCATAAAGTCATTACGCTCTACGTTATTTGTCTCTCTGTATTGTACGGTACTTCTAATGATGTTCATGAAGAAGTCAGCCACTTCTTTCGGTGTGAGTGTTAACCCAAGAAATTTGGATAAGCTCGGTGACCCAAATAAAATTAAACGTTTAAAGTTTTCTGCCTTACTTATGTTGAATAATCTTCTGCCATATACTCTAAACTCTGCGTCCGGGTCTTTGCAAGTGTTACAATCTAAACCGAAAGCAGTTGAACCAATAATGTCAGTGGTAAAACGAGCCGCTATATCTTTAATGTTTGCTGGCTCGTTTTTGGAACTAATGCCATCCATGAGTTCTTTCAATTGGTTACCGCATTCAACTAACGTTGGAAACATCATTTTCATTTTACCAGAAGTAAACGTAGGGGATAGTTTTATTCGGAGGTTCCTCCATTTGGTACCCTCGATAGAAAAGAGATGCGCGCTAAGAGGATCATCTTTTTCGTTATGATATACACCGCGATCCACAAAATAATCGAAATCTCGCGTCAGAATATTTTTTACGTACTCTGGATGTATTACCATATATATGGGCTTTGCAAAAACAAATAAGCCTACGTGTTTATATCCTTTTGCTTTAAATACATCATAAGTTCTTTTGGTTCGTTCGCCAAACGATACAGCTTTGCCAAACGGGTTTTGCACTGTACCAAAGGGAAATTTGGGTTCTGCGTAAGGAATATTTCTATTTTCCCAATACTTGAAAGACCATTTAAAGTAGGTAAAAACACCAACTACTATGGTAACTAACACCATAATAAGGTCCACACAAAAGCAATCGAAAATTACACCCATTTTGTAAATGAAACTTTTTGAATAAACTTGTATTAATAAAGCTTGTTGTACCTTAGCACAAATAATACACTTACAATGAAATTTGCAATACTAACTAGAGCCGAAATTCGTGTATTTTCTTGGGTATATCTTTAATATGATCATAAGATAAGGTTAATCTAGAACCGTACAAAATTTGTACTTGAGAAATACGTCAATATAAGGCAAGTGGATGACTAGTGACATGATAATATACAGCGTGTCCATAACTTGAGAAAAAAAACCGAATATAGTGTTTTTCAGCAGTGTATCACGATCACGATCTGCCTATATCAATCCACTGCTGGATGTAGGCTTTTCCCATTTCATGCCATTTCCACCTGTTGTTTGCCTTTCGCATCTATTGGATTCCTGCCCTCTCCTTTATATCATCTCTCCATCTTGTAACTGGTCTTCCCACGCTTCTGCGACCGAGTCTTGGTCTCCTTTCTAAGATCAGTTTTGTCCACCTGTCGTCTGCTCTGCGGGCCACATGTCCGGCCCATCTCCATTTTAATTCGGCAACCCTTTCCATTGCTTCGGTAACTTTCGTTTGTTCGCGAATCCATTCGTTGTTTTTTCTGTCGCTCAGCTTAATGCCTGACATTCTCCGTTCCTGTGCGTGTTGTGTTCTGGGTATTCGTTGAGCATGTTTCTTTCTGAGACTCCATGTCTCAGCTCCATAGGTGAGTACGGGAGAATGCATTGGTCATATAGTTTTCTTTTTAGCGTGTTGGGTAATTCTGATGTTGAACTGTTGCTTAATTTGCCGAATGCTATCCAAGCGACTTTAATTCGTCGTGAGATTTCTTCCTTCATGCGATCCTTAGTGGTGGTGATCTTTTGTTCCAAGTATATGTAATGTGCCACTTTTTCCAGAGGTTGGTCGCCGAGTGTTATGTTCATTTGTTCGTTTGTATTTGGCATGATCTTTGTTTTATTAATATTGATAGTGAGTCCTACGAATTTAGAATAGTTATCTAATTTCGTAAACATTTCTTGTAGTTCTGCCGCTTCATTGTTTATTATGAGGATATCATCGGCGAATCTTAGATGATCGAGATATTCGCCATTGATGTTTACTCCTCTCTTTGACCAGTTCAACTCCTTGAAGACGTTTTCAAGGGTCGCTATGAACAATTTAGGAGAGATCGTGTCTCCTTGGCGTACTCTTCTTTTTATAGGGATTAGAGATGCTCGTTCTTGAAGGAGAACGTACATTGACTCCTGCGAGTAGATGTTTTCTATTAATTTGGTGTATCTGCGGTCTATTCTGCATTTTGTCAGAGTTTAGCACCGCTCATTTTTCGATTTTTTGTGTATGAGGATAACCTCGGTCTCTATTCAAGGTTCTGGGATTTGTCCCGTTTCTAAGCAGCTGTTGAAAGTCTCTTTGAGTTCTTGGATTAGTTCCGGCCCTGCATGTTTTAACATTTCGGGTATTATGGCGTCTGGTCCGGCAACTTTAACGTTCTTGATGTTTTTGAGGGCGTTATAGATTTCGTCAGTGGTGATCTATGGGATTTCTTCAGAACCCACGTTCTGTGTTCTTGTTTTTAATTCTTTAATTTTATTTTCTTTTGGACGGACTTTGGTTGAGTATAGATCTGTGTAATACGTTTCAACTTATCTAAGTGTGTCTGTTCTGTCTGTTAGTATTTTGTTGTTTCCATCTTTAAGTGAAATCATTTCTTTCTTCCCCAAGCTGAGATGTTTCTTAAATATTTTTGGACCTCTGTTATTCTCAACGGTTTCCTTTATTATTTTAGTATTGTATTTTCTGATGTCTTTACGTAGTTCTTTCCTTATTAGTTTGTTAAGTTCTGCCCATTCTATTAGATTTTTATCTTTATCTACTTTTAGTTTTCGTTTTTTCTCGAACGGTGATTTTGTGTTATCGCTTATTTTCTTCTTTGTTGCTTTCTTTTGTTCTGGTAATTCATCCGTAGCTTCCTTAATGATTTTCGTAAGCTCATTCATTCTTCCAGTGACGTTATTTATCGTTGTACCTTTCTCGGTTAGTTTTTCGCGTATTATTCTTTCATATTCTTTTTTATTCTGAATTACCTGATTACTGTCGGATTTCTTGTATAATTTTTCCATAGTTTTTCGTTGCTTATATTTACAACTATCTTACTTCTCACCAGTCGGTGGTCACTGCCAATGTTAATTCTGTTGATTACTGATACATCTTGGACTATTAAAGGGTGGTCTGAAAGGATATAGTCTATTTCATTTTTGTATTTAAAATCTGGGCTTCTCCATGTCCATTTTTGGCTGGTCGTTTTTTAAAGAAAGTATTCATAGCCCCAGTTGATTTGTTTCCAAATAGTTTACCATCATATCTCCTCTTTCATTCCTCTCGCCTAGCCCGTATTCTCCCACTTTGGTTTCTTGATTGTCTTTGCGTTTGCCTATTTCAGCAGAATGTTTCACTTCCTCATCTTCGTGTTCTGAGGTAGGGGCGTATACTTGGATTATCTTGATGGTTTTGCTTTTAGTTAGTTTTAATGTTATGTAGGCGATTCTATCCGTAATACCTACATATTGTTTAACTTTGTCCGCCCACTTTTATTAATAAGGAATCCTACACCTTGATCTTATTATGATCGTCACCTTTGTAATATAGTATATGTCCTGTTTTTAACTTAATCATGTTTTCTTCGGTTCTCCTCACTTCACTCAGTCCAATTATGTCCCATTTTATATATTTCAGCTGTTCTTCCAGTTCTATAAGTTTGTAGTCGGATGAGAGAGTTCTGTTGTTGAATGTTACTATTAGAATTGTCCTTTTCGTTGTATACTTGTTGTTATTGTTACGGTCGCCTTGCCCAACCCAGTGATTCTAGCATCCTCTGCCTTCTTCTTTCTCCGATCGCGACCTTGATCGGAAGTTTGGTGCTGCTGGTTACTGAGGGCATTGTGTTTGTATTTGTGTTAGTCATGAAATGGTGAAATAGTTTTAGCCATAATACACCTTGCTGGCCAGGCTTCTAAGTTATGTGGGGATATGGGATATAGGAAGGGTAAAAATATGTTGTGGGTATGATTAAGGTTGGGACACCGCTCCCTCCCGGTATTGAGATGCGAGGGAGAGTCGACGCTCACGTGGGGAGGGCCGCTTCCCTGAAGTAGACCTATCCTCCGGCGGGATCGTAGAGGAATGTCTACCCGTTACCCCAGCAGTGTATACTGAACACAAAACAACTAAAGTGTTAATTTTTGGCACGCTAGTTTCTTCATAGGAGATTCTTGAAGTTTGAAATTCCAATAAAAATCTTTAACAACAAAGATAAACTCATAAATAATATCAATGAAAATAGTTCTTCATCACTATCCTTAAGATATTAACAAAAAAATTACTTCTGCGCAAGCTGAAATTGCAGATTTTGTCGAAAATACGAGATTTCGATATGGCATCAAGGCAAATCTAAGCAAAGCTGATAGTAACTTCTGCTTAATTTGACATTGCTGTTCCAAATTTTACAATTGTTAAACAAAATTTGCTGTTCCTTTTTGTAAATTTCGTTTCATTTGCATTAATAAATTACACATCTACTGAGTACACTGACATGATTTGGATTCTTGGAGAGGTTGGTTGTAATTGTAATGTAGCGGCAAGGCTATATACTGGATGCTATCCAAATAGAAGACATCCAAACCACACAGTTATTAACCGAACTGACCAATGACTACGAGAGAGAGAGAGAGAGGAGGTTGGTCTAAAAGGAAGTGGTGATGGTCGCTCAGTTATGACAATGGCCTATATCCTCTTCGAAAAACACTTATTACCACAGGATTATAATGCGCAAGGAAATGGCTATTAAACCAACATCAGGAAATTCAGAATTTTATTAGCAATATTTGTAGACACACGAGACAAAATCATTTACGGGCAGATGCGAATCCTCATGCAAGTCATGTTCGAAGTCATCAATATCGATACGGCGTTAATGCTTGAGCAGGTATGGTAAATAATTATTTACTTGGTTCTTTTATTCTATCAAATTGTCTTAATGCTGAAAATTTCCTACATTTTCTAAACGAAGATTTTAAAATACTGTCTGAAAATGTTCCATTAATAATTGGACAAAGTATGTGGTACCAACAAGATGGTACTCCAGCCCATTATGGAATCATGGTTCCAAATTGACCTCAAATACATTTTCAAGATCTGTGGATGGGTGCTATAGCTTGGCTGCTAAGGTCACCTGATCTACCGCCCTTAGATTATTATTTATGGGATTATGTGAAGGATTTGGTATATGTCACACCATTGAACAATGTGGACGATTTAACAAATGATATCAACCAAGCGGCTGCACCTTTAAACGAATACATGCTCCATTATGGTGGTTATTTTATTAATTAACTGACAGAAAATTTTAAATTTTAAGTAATTTCTGCCCGATATTTTTATTATTTCTGTTCCTACGTACTTTGTGTTTAGGTACTCAAAAGAATAATTGACAACTAATCTGTTCAGCTGAGGGTTAGGTCTATTGGGGAAACTACATAAAAAATATCCGCTGGTAACTCTACCTTATGGTGGTGCGGAAATGATTTGTCTAATAGTTGATTTTTGTTGTCAAAAACATAGACTGGCCTAGATATACATACAGTAACTAAAAATATTCTACGTAGAGCATACAAAATACATATTACACAGTTACCAAGTTTCCACTTCTAATGCTACATGTGAAGAAACCAGCCAGCGAAAAATAATTATGTTAACTGTTTTATATTTAATATTCACTGTTGAACAGTGCTCCGAGTCTTTTTAACGCGAGTTATGGGACCCCCTGTATATATTTGTAGGGTGTGCTACAACTAGTGGAAAAAACTTTGCTAGGGTTTTTTTTATTAGACCACAATATCCCATTGTTCGGCAAGGGCCGCCTCTATGAGGGGGGCTGTTATTCTAATTAATTACAAAATAGACAGGGGACCAACATTTTAATGACATAATTAACTCACAACCTTAATTGAAGTGATCTTTAAGATAACAAAACAAAGCTAAGTGAATTATTTGAACTATCTGTAACAATAATTATAAATAGTCTGAAGCTTACTTAGTTTGCTTATTTCTTTGTTAAACAATGGAAGATGTTGCTTGCTTGCTTGCTTTGAAAGAGCGAGATCTAGGACGCGGTTTTCCAAGCATCTCTATGCACTTAGGCCATTGTTAGTGCAGCTGAATATACTGATATTGTTTTCGTCTACGGATGCTGCAACAGCAATGCTCCCAGTGCCTCCAAATAGTACCAAGTGAGATATCCAAATTAACTCCAACCTTCTCATTGAATAGTTGGTTGTACATTAAAAACTTGGAGGGACTGCATGGCTAAATCTTCATTATCCGAATAGGTGATAGATTGATCATGGAGAGCCCGTCATGTGGCCTCTAAGATCT
Organism: Limonius californicus; assembly: GCA_014611495.1. Lineage (NCBI taxonomy): Eukaryota > Metazoa > Arthropoda > Insecta > Coleoptera > Elateridae > Limonius > Limonius californicus. The sequence goes on along the minus strand of JABXWE010021815.1, from coordinate 33,888 downwards.
CCAGATTTATATTCCTTGGTTGTTTGTCTTTGAGGACACCTAAAGTAGCTAATGTACAGTGTACAAACTAATGGATAACTGCTTGACAGCAATGTGTAAATTGGAATTTGCCACAACAATATAATATTTCGAGTACCTATATAATTCGTCGATATTAGGCCTGTATTCAAGCTCGAAGAGCACATTTTGAGCATTATTATCAGATATAACTGATTTTATTCTGTTTTTTAAGTAGTATGTTTTGCTGTTAAAGGCCACTTGATATTAGGATTCTGATTTAATTATACCATTCAAATGTTGATCTAGTATAGTTCCGTAATTACTTAATACAGGACCTATGTTTATTAGACATTATTTACCGAAAATGGCCTCAGCTACCAAATGGCGTATACTTTGTATAGTATAGTGTAAAAATGCATTCCTCTGAATGTTTCTATTTTTCTTATGAAATCCCTAATGTACCTGTTATTATCATCTCTTGAATATAGGATCTTAATCCTATTAAGTACCGGAGTGGAATTTAATATTTTATAGCTTTCAAGTGTTTTATTATTTATTGCAATTTTCATTATCTGATCGCCCAGAAAGATTACGGATGAATTAATGAACATTTCAACTATATACATAGATAAAATTAAAGAAGGTCACATGAAACGGGAGATATCTATATTCAACAAATTGCTAAAACTGCAACCAGAATGTCTATTTATGTAGCGTACAACTAAGCAAATACTAAATCAATACCAGTAATACCCACCATCGCTCAAGAATCTGTGATTGTTTTACTGATCATTTGCACATCTTAAAAAAATTCAAAATTTATATCAAGACGATACTTAAGATTGATATCACAGCATCTCAATGAATTTGCATCAGATTCAACAAATCTTAAAACATGCAGGTTCAAATTTTTTTTTATATATATACAGTGTGTTTAAAAAATACGTTCGGGTAGTTTACCCACTTATGGATCTCATCAATACAAACAAAAAATTGTAAATAACATGGGTTCGAAAATCAACCGTTTTTTAAGAAAATAAATATTGTTTGTTATTTCAATAAGTTCCGCACCCATCAAAATAAATGGCAGCGTAAATAAGACATTCTAATTACAAATAATTAAAGTAGATGTCCTCCTTCCATTTGTACACATTCTTCGCATCTCCGTAAAAATGAACGCCGCATTCTTTCTAAGATTCCCGGATTCATATAGTCTGGCAGTCATGTCCTATTCAGTTGAGCAATTCGTTTACTTTATTCACAGGACTTGAATAAACTAACGACTTTAAATACTCCAAATACAAAGGTCAAGTGGATTGAGGTCAGGAGATCTAATTGACTACACAATTGGACCCCCTCGCCTTAACCGTATACCGTTGTAATGTTCGTTTAGGAAATTTCTGAAAAATGTACAGGAGCGCCATCGTGCATCAACCACATATTCATTCTATGAATGAGGGATACATGGCACGGCATTACGTAAACAGCTAAAATACAATTGGCCAGTCAAACAGTTCGGAAGAAAAAAAGAAAAAATACCAAGCCAAACGTTAATTGAAAATGGTTGTTGATGATTCGACTCAATAATAGCATGAGGGTTTCCATCTGACGAAACATTGCTGTTGTGGAAATGAAAACTGCCATTTCTTGTGGAACTAGCTTAGTCAGTAAATAAGACTTCACTAACAAAGTTTGCATTTTCCGCAACTCTTGTCAGTGTCTATCGGCAAAACACCAGACGTGCAGTTTAATTAGGCACTACGAAATCCTGTACCCTTTGAATATGGTACGGGTACAATTTTATGTGTGTGTTTTCTAGTGATGTTACCTGGATATTCTTCTATCCTGCATAAAATGTTAAGTTCCGCTTCAGGAGTAGAAACTGATCTAGACCGACCAGCACCACCGTTTCTTGATTTAAATACGCTAACTTCGGATAACCGTTGATGCAAATTTTTAAAAATTTGTCACACAAAAGGGCCTGGTTCGGAAATGCTTCGGCATAGAAGCGACATGCCTTATAAGAATTCCCATTGGTCTTACCATACATGAATGCATATCTGCCATTTCCGCCTTGGTATACATATTCCAACAAAACAATATTGACACAGAAACTCAAACAAACGTTGTTTTCGCCACCTCCATAGCAGACGCGATAAATACGACTCTGCGCTCCTACTCTGCTTAAATAATTTGGCTGTATCTTGAAAACGGTTGATTTTCGAATCCATGTTTAATACGACTTTTGTGTTTGTATTGATGAGAGCTATAAGTGGGTAAAATATCTGAACTATTTGTAAACACCTTGTATAATAGGCGACACCTAAGTATATTAAATTGACAAAAGAATCGCGGAAGAGAATGTCCCAGTTAGTAGTACCAAAAAATGCATGGCCAGGTATCAAACGTGAAAAATGAAAACAAAAATTTTACAATGCTCCAAAACATTGAATTTGAAGTATAAATTAAAATGTAGATCATTGAATTATACCCGAATTCAAATACTGCTCAATAGTATCATGTGGTATCATTTTCTTAGAAACGATTGAGTCCACAATTTTCTTTCTTGTTTTTCTTAACATAGCAATATGTTCCTTTAGTATTATCTATTACATTTCTACCATTCTTCTTATTTTTCCATAAAGACATACGTTGCTTCCACATAATAATTGTTTTTTGCTATATATTTTCCAAGTTCTACCAATACTTACCTGAAAACCTTCTGACTATTATACAGTCTTCATAAATTTGGCTATTGACATGCCCGCTGAACATCTTGGTTACCATATTATTTGATACGGTCTAAGTTACAAAATACGTACCAATGAATCTTATCTCTATAGTCTATCCTATCAGAAATGCTTAGAAGAATTAGCAAATGTAGATCACGAGCAGAAATGGGACCAACTTTACATTACTACTTCTTGAGATTGTCCAAGCATCTGATTCAACAAACAATCTTCTCAACAAAACTCCGATGGAATGGGAAAAATACTAAAACTATAATATGCAATACCGCTACCTATGAAATATGGCAATCGACGAAAACTATCAGAAATAAATAAAGGGCTGTAAAAGGGGGTTACTGTAAAGAACCAGCCGAAACGCCCAGACCTATAAAGAATATCAATAATAGAGGGCATAATGGGTATTAAGAAAGACATAATGGAAGATATCCAATCACAACAACTGACGTGGTACGGCCATATAAAAAAGGAATGGACGATAGGCGTCCCCCGAAGAAAATTATGGAATGGACTTCCCCATATCAGGTAAAGTGGAAGGCCTGGACGAAGTAAAATAATGAAGATACAGAAAGCAGTGGAGGCAAAGAATATATATTCCAAGTGATAGAGGGACTGTGAAAGGTGAAAGACCGCAATGGGAACCGGAAGAAGTCTCAGACATTACAACTGGTTCAAGATTAATCAGATCTAACCAAAATAAATTCGTCGTTAAGCTGTTAATGCCAATTAATACACAGTAATTGTTTGACCACCTATAGCAGGAGCACACCGGGGTCCAGTTCTTGGGGAAGCTCTATTTAACATGTTCACACACAATAATTCTAAGTAGTGGTAGCACCGTTGGCAGAGGGCTCGCTTTCTGGACGAAACTTCAAGTATGGCTTAGGTATGATTTCCAAGCATTACATCGCAGCGTACAAAAATTTTGTGATACAATCCACTACACATAATTTGCCATTACGGTTACCAACCGTAGATTCTAATACAAAAAACCTTCTCTGGAATTTCTGGCGTTCGGATTCTGATTCGCTTGTAGGTTTTTCATTTATACCTTAGCGTTAAGGTGAAACATGTGGCAGAGATGAGGTCGGTCCCCAGCACTGGCACAAAGAGGCTGTTAACGAACAGTCAATTAATTAAAATGGAAACCATGGTGTATTAATAAAAATGAACGTATGAAACTATCGTATCATTATTATACAAGGTGCCGGAAAGAGTCTAAACCAAACACTACATTGTATATTCATTATCTTAATATCACTTCCAGTAAATCCACAAGAAACATTATTTTTCTGTAGAAACAACATGGTATCAACCTTTTTTTAGTTTGACTCAAGGTAAAAAATATTTATTTGTAACATTCCAATAACCCCTATATTTAACGAATATATTTAGTATTTTTAGAAATTTGTCATGCCGCTCAATCCAATTCTTTAATACATAGCACTGTAAATACAGTAATTATATATTCTGAAGTATATTAACGCTGTTTACAAAACCTTACGTGCTAACATAAACGTATGTATTTACCATTAATCGATTTTCTGCACATCCAACCAAATATCTCCCAATGCTGACATTATAAAACTCCGTGGATCCAACCGCAGGGGACTTATGGTCTTTTCATTCAATGAAAATTTATAATTCATCAGGAGAACTGCTAATCCTACTTTGGTCTGCAACAGCCCGAATCGATTACCTCCAGAGAAATACACAGCTTAATTTGCAATCAAAAAAGATATTAATTTAGCTATACCTATGCATACCCTAGGACCATCTCCAAAAGGTAGATATGTAAATGGTGGTATATAGTTCTTATTTTCATCGCTGAATCGGTCTGGATCAAATTTTTCAGGAGCAGGATAGTATTCTGCATCGAGTTGCAAACCCAACGTTGGAATCAGAATAAGGGTTCCTTTTTCTATTACCAAATCAGTGCCAGGAAGGTGGTAGTCCTTGACACATATTCGGTTTAAAACTGGTATGGGTGGATATTTTCGCAATGTTTCTGGTGACAAAGAATTTAATATTGGAAATTAAAAGTAAGTTTTTCATAAATAACATTAAGTGGCATGAAAAACAAATATGGTAACATTACCTTCAACAACTTGGCTCATATATTTCATTTCCAATATACCGTCGTAAGTAAGTTTCCCGTCGTGCTTCTCTATAACCGCATTTACTTCCTCCCTTAGCCTTTTTTGAATATTACGATTTAAGGCCAACTCATAAAGGCAGAACGCCATAGCTGCCGAAGAAGTTTCATAACCAGCGTTAAAGAACACAAACGCTTGCGCTGCTAATTCTTCAATGGTAAGACCATCCGTGTCTTCGCCCTCAGCGGTCCTCATACTACTCTTAAGTCCTATTAAAAGCTGCATAAAGTCTTTGCGTACAACGTTGTTTGTTTCCCTGTACTCGACAATACCTTTGATGATTTTCATAAAGAAATCTTCAACATCCTTCTGTGTACGACGGATTCTCAAAAATCTTGCCAATTCAGGGGCCGCGAATCCAATAAAGCCTTTCAAGTTTGATATCTTTGTGTCACTAAATATTTTTTTAGCATAAGTTCTAAATTCTGAGTTAGATTCTTCACATGTGTTACAATCAAAACCGAAAATACACGATCCAATAATGTCTGTAGTGAAACGAGCCGCTACGTCCTTAATGTTGGCTGGATGACTTTTAGAAATAATACCATCCATGAGCTCCTTTAGCTTGTTACCGCATGCGACCACTAAGTGGAACGCCATCTTTAGCTTCCCAGACGTAAAAGTAGGGGTTAGCTTCACCCGAAGATTTCTCCATTTGGTACCCTCAAGGGTGAAAAGGTGAGCACTTAAGGGATCATCCTTTTCATTATAATAGACTCCACGATCGACGAAGTGACCAAAGTCTCTGGATAAAATGTCTTTTACATATTCTGGGTCTAACACCATTAACATCGGTTTTGTAAAAACAAATAAACCCACAACTTTGTGTCCCTTTGCTTTAGCTTCATCATACTGATTTTTGCTCCGTTCGCCGAATGAAATATCTTCACCAAATGAGTTAATCATTGTACCAAAAGGAAATTTGGGTTGTATGTACGGCACATTTCGTCTTTTCCAATACTTAAACGAAATTTGGAAATATATAACCACGCCAACCACAATAGAAAGCAACACCATGAACAAGTCCATACAAATACAATCGAATAACACACCCATTTTTAAAATTTAACTTGCTGGGAAAGTTACACGGATTATGCTAGAAATTTAAGATGCAGAACTAATTTATTCTTAGTAGGCCAAAGAGGAACTGATAAGATAACAGTCGTAAGTTCAACGTTCAACTTGATGATGCAGATGAGGCCGCAGTCTATATTAGGAAAAATACAATCAACGGACTTGCTCAATTTGTTTACCATTTATTATGTGTTTTTATTCCATAGAAAAGGCATCTTAATGAAACGCCTTATCGATGTTACAAAAATCTTACCACTATCGTAACATCGTACTGGTTGTAGATAATATACAACTATCCTGACTAGCCGAAAGAGATTATCTTCTATAAAAGTTTTATTAAACTTCATAGCTCGGAAATGGTATGATAGGAAACTGATTCCAAAAGTTTTCAAGAACACGGATCTGTAAATTTACTTTTTTGCTCAGTATCATGCTAAACTCTATATATAGAAACGAACTCTAAGTAATTCCAGATTAAGATGTCTAACCTATTGACCTCGGGGTCTTTGAAATCTTTAGGGTATGAGTATTATACATCTAACCAACTAATTCAGTAAACAAAAACATGTGCACTTGCATTAGAACTTTTTAGGGTTATCAGAGTTGTAAGTTTACATCGGATGAGACTTCTATATTTAAAACATTCTTGTATATTTCCTAATTATGCAACAGTTGAGCTTTCAAAAACAGTAAATCCACCATCACAACCACAATAATTAAGTATTTGTTTGAATTACATTTTCATTCAAATTTTACATCATTTTTAGAGTTAGTGCCTAAATTCAACCTAAATCTAAAATGTATTTAGGTAGTGCGTTATGAGTTGCGTATCCTTTCAGAAATATTGATCAATAATTGTTGGCATGTGGATGTTAGTATTACCACAGAAAATGTTTATAGGTTTCAGGTCAGGAGACTGCGGGCCTTCTTATCTTATACGTTTCAGCAGAAGTATGATTTCGGTGTTTCTGATATGTACCGAAAAATAAGCTAAAGCTCCATCATACAAATCCTCCAAACGTTAGGGTAAATTATTCATCAGAAAGTTATAGTCATTCGCCACTGTTGATTTCTTTGGCAAAATAAATGGTTCTATGAGTCAGTTCTCTATCCAGGCATTCCTGGAACTTCGACGTTAGCCTCTTGATTCCAAAATAGTAGTGAGATCTTCATCCAGCTGGACGCGGCTATTATGAAAGTTCACAGTAACAAAACATTAACATTAACATTAACAAAAAGAACTCAGTTCAAAAGTGCAGGTTTGCTATACATTTTAGAAGAAGCTGTCGAGAGAACATCATTTTTGCTAGATAGCTAGACCGAGTGAGGGCTTTCACTTGTTGGATATGGTACAAGTATGCTAACTCTAACTGCTCATGAGGAATTCTCAAGATACAGATACTACTACGTTTAGCTATCAAAATCCATTTCATGCTAATTCCTAGATCTCCTCCCATTTTTATCAAAACACAAGCTTTGGTAAGAGGATTTAAAACAGATAAAAAACTCTTACGAGGGACAGTATGTAATTCAAGAAAACCAGTCACGAAGAACATTGCGTAATTTGGATTCCTTGCTATGGTACAACCTAAAATGCACGTCTACCATTTCCCCGTTAAAATAGGCCACTCGAGATTTTGAACGTCTTTTGGGTCACTGTTGATCCCTCTATTCACTTCTAGCATAACCTTTTTACGTATTTTTTTTTAATATACAGCTTCATTACAACTGCCATAGCAAACTAACCAGCAATTGTTATCTAAATAAGCTAACGAAATGGTTATGTTAAGGATTCACCCACCGATGTCAGCTCAATTCTATTTTGCAACACTTTTTTCCTGTGTTATCCCTTCGTTTTTGCTCTGCTGTCTTCGCTGACACTTTCACGTCTTCAACATAAGTCAAGTGGTATTGTATTTTTGAGCCTTCTTACTAGATCTGCAGGTGGTGACGAAGCTTGATCTCGTGCTTCTGGGCAAGGTTTTTATTTCCCCTGTCACGGTTTCTATCCCTACATCCCTGTGGATATCACTTTTTCTAGCGTACCAAAGTGCATCTACGAAACTCCTCCCTCAGCACTTTATTCTGGAAATGTTTACCGTATACCGTTGGCATTTCGGGCAGCTACGCTAATGTTTGCTGTGTCCATTATTATTTCTTTGAAGCAGTAGCTCATTACTATTTCCTTCGAGTATTATTAATGCCCCAGAGATTGATTTTAACGAATGAACGAACTTTTTTTCTGTATTGACATTAGGCGTTGTAGTAGCTGGTTTGTCGAAATTTCTGTTCTCTATGAAAGTTCCTTCTTTTCTTTAGTATTTAATAGTGCTGCGAATGCTTTTGGGACCCATCTACAGTCTTCCTTTCGCTTGTGTTCCTCTGGTTGGTTTTGGTTGCCTCGTTTCTTATCTTCTGCATCCTTTCGCCTACTTCACATTCTCTATAATGTCTTCGCCACAGTTGGCACATTTTGGTTTATTGTTTTCATTCATTTTGCATTCTTTTGTGTGATGTTTGAGCACATTTCCCGCATCTTGATTCTCTGTTGCAGAATCTATGGATGTGTCCATAAGTTTGGCATTTCTTACATTGGGAGATTAGTTGCGATTTTCTTAGTAGTTCTATTTCAACCTTCATACCTAGTATCTCTCTTATCTCATATATTTTTTAATGTCGTCGTCGTTTCTGAAGCCTAGCATAAATAGCGGAAGAGGTATCATCTCTTTCCTCAGCAGAATATTAGCGGCTTCTATTAATCTATATCCTTGGTGACAAACATTTTCTACTATGTTTTCTGGAGTACATGAGGGGTGTAGTTTGCTCACCATGACTTTTATGTTTCTTGTTTGTTTATTTTCGTATGAGTGCCAACAGTAATTTTTTTGATTTAGTGAGTTTGTTAGTCGTCTATATTCTTCAGCTCACTTTCCGTTTATGTTGACCTGCTCGTTATTTATCATAACTACTTGGAATGTTAACTTTTCTGAGTTTAGTTTGGTTGTCATGCATCATAACCTTTAATTTGGCTCAAAATAATTGACAGGGGTTTCCATATCTTTACTGCGTCTTTTTTGTGGCTGTTTGGCTTCTTGCGATTGTTGTGGTGACGTTTCCAGCGATGTAGTCATTTTTCTTTTTTGTTCTCTATATTTTCCTTTGTCACCCATTCCGTTTCTCCGATGACTTCCGCTTTATCAGTGTTTCCTGCATATCTGCCATTGCATTAGCTGGCACCAGGATCGTTGATATCATATGTAATCTTCGACACCCAACGCCGGTATGTGGACTTTGGCATTATGACAATAATGTTACAAATTATGTTCGGATACTGAAATCAGCTGATAAAGCTCGTGGATGATATTAGTTTCAAAAACAACCCAGCAACCATTTCAAACGTTGCGTAATGTTTCGCCATTATTCTTTCGTTCGGTTTTGGTCTAGAATGCCATGCCGTCAAATACCCTAATTCGGAAATTAAATATTTAAATCTATGGATATAAAAGATTTGTAGTATTCGCAACTCTTAAAGTAGAAATACCTTTTCAACATAGCAATGCACCAAGAAACGTAACTGATTTTTTCTTAGAATCGCCAGAAGTACCGTTGAACATATGGAAAGAAACAATGAAGTGCGTAGTAACTTGATGCAGCTTTTAATAGAATTCAAAGACGGAATTGATGACTAAGAAATGACTGGTCTTACCATGGAGAAATTGGAAACACAAGCATTTGGATTTTATATGTACTTGGCTATGAAACTGCATAGCCCGCCATGACATTTTGCCTTTCCGAGCTGACTTTAAATCACAACATCGAGAAAAACTACGAGAAAAGGTGAAACAAGTTTTGGAATAGCATGGCGGTGATACACTCTTAGAAACAAGGTATGTGGGCCAAATTGTTAATAGTAAGCATATAAATGTTGATGGATGGTTGCATTTTCTATTTTTACTATTACAAAAGAAATATTGAAAGACTATGTCCTGATACCAATTTTAAACAGAAAATAGTTAAGAGATTATAAAGTCTCTGGTACTGACATGGCAATAAAAAAAAACGTTTATTCTCGTTACAACATTGAACTTGAAATAATAGTTAGTTCCAAAAACGGTCGGCGAGGAAAATACAAAGCGTATTACATCCAGCAACCAGGTATTACGATCTAAACTCTAAACTAACGCCTACAAGAATTCATCGTCAGATTTTGAAGGGTAAAATATAACATTTTTAATTCAACTTTAACTCAATGGTTTGATAATAAACCTGCAATGAATGAAAAGGCCGTTTTGGATTATCTTATCATAACACGTTTCTTCCTCTACTCTTCTCTTACGCATTGCTTCGTCTACATCATCTCTCCAACTCCTTCTTGGTCGTCCTCTCTTTCTCCTTTCCGCCGGAACCCACTCCAGGATCCTTCTATTGTATGCCCAAACCATGTTAACTGTTTCGATTTCCTCTGCAATGTTTGTTTCTATCTCCATGTTGCTTTTTACTCGCTCAATATGTGATATTCAGCTCCTTTTTAGACAATTCATCCCGATAGCTAGCAATTTACTGCTATTCTTCCTGCTCAGATCCCATACTTCTGCGCCATATATGATTACGCTTTGCACAATGCTTTTGTAGAGTCTTTGCTTGGTTTCTTTTCTAATACTTTTCTCGCACCATACCGAATTTAGAAACCTTATCGTATTCCTGCTTTTATTAATTCGTTAGCAGTGTAGCGAGATGTAAATACTTAGGAGTAATTTTGATAAGAATCGAAATATCGAATATCACACCCAGTTTTGAGACTGAGCTTGCGAGACAGGTATATGGAATATGCTAAACATTTAAAAATGAAAGTATATTTATTTTCTAGTAGATCGCAGAGGTAGTGATAAGATAATAGTTCAAATGTTAACTTAGAAAAATGTTCAACTTGGTCATGCAGATCAAGCTGCACAACAGATTTGCTGTATTACATACTTTTCATTTCACAGAAAAGGCAACCTAATAAAACGCCTTATCAGTATCACAAAGGACATAACTAATGTTCCAACATCATACTGGTTGTAGATAATATACCACACTGTCAATCTTAAAGAAATTGTCTTCTACGAACATTTTATTATACCTGACAGCAAGAAAATATCTACCTAAAAATTGTATAATTAGTAACGGATTTCGAAATATTAGCTAATGATGGATCTGGAAGCCAACTAAGAACAGCAAATCTGCATCAAAATTACGTCAAAATTACTTTAATTAATTACTTCCTTGCATCACCTTTATATTCAAATACCACGTTATATTTAAAATGAGCAATGTAATATTTTTCTAATCGCAATAGCTAATCTAATCAAAATTAGTAATCAATTTGGGTTACGCATTATCAGTGTTATATGTTTACGAAACACTGGTCTATTATCGTTGGTATGTGACTGTATAGTATTGCCACAAAAAAAGGCAAAAAGATTTAGGTCAGGCACCTATGGAACCTCCTATTCTATACATTTTGCACCAAAAGTCTAATCTAGGAGTTGTCTGACAGTTAGCAAAAATGAGCTGAAGACGCATCATACATATCTTTCAAAAGTTAGAGTAATATATTTATCACGAAACTGTGATAATACGCACTTGCTAATGTGCTTGCTAAATTAAATGTTGTTATGAGTCAGTTTCCTACCCAGACATTTCTGGAACATCGATGTTGGTTTCTTGTTCGAAAAATCCAATCGGGATTTACATTCTCATGATACTTATAGCTATGGAAATTCATTTAATATTAAATCTTGAATCTTCTTCCATTCTTCTCAAAATGGGGCTTCTGTTGTCACGCCGTTAATCTTTACTATATACAAAAATTGGTTGAATTACAAAAACAACCTCATCACTCCGCCACTGTTTAGGTAGACAGTTACACATTGACAGATGCCAGATTCCCGGAAACCCAATCGAAGAAGAAGTAGGTTCAAAACAAATAATTAATAGGCGCCACCGACTTATAATTTTCTAGCATCCTCCGAGGTGGTAAATGCGAAGTCGGACCCCAAGAAAAATAATCACCTACCTTTATATTATTTATATCTATCCTTTACGTAGACTTAAATCCAAATGCTTCGTCGTAAAATAAAAGACACCTTGCAACCAAATCTCTGTTTACTTAATAAACCAACAAACCCCATTCACAGTTCTAAAATTTCTATGCAAGAACAATGATTTAAAATAAAAGTAGAAGTCCCAATTTTACGTTACTCTACCGGAATATAACGAAAATTAATTTGGCAACACTTAAACAATTTTTAGGACCTTTATTGCGCTACACAACCATATGCTAGAAATTTTTAGCGCATTCCGTAACTTCGAAGGCCCTCGCGTCACGAATCCATGCGTGATCAACGATCAAAAACTATCATCAAGGCGTGAACTCTTGCAAACGCAATATCAACCCACTATTGGAGTACCCTGTATATCTGCTTTACGTAAAATTGGAATATGGAATATTACAATAGTATTTCATATGTACACATAACCCCAATTAAATCCCAATGACACAATTCGTTGACCCCATTCAATTACTAAATTAATTCTTAGATAACCATAACGAAATCGTAAACAACAAGACAAGGTTGTACAGTTTTTAAAAATGCACTTCCCTTGATCAATACGTAGCGGCAATCAGCTCGACCATACACCAGACTCTCTATCGATAGACCCAGGAGTCCACTCGGTTCGGGGAAAAACCCTCACAATGTTACTCGGCGAGGACAGCGTATCAATTTGAACAATACGTATAAATGTAGAGTTTTTCTACAGCGTAGTCTTAATTTCTGGAAGTCTCGCTGTACGAATTTTGCCAGTTGATGGACTCTGGCATAACACCAAACCAAATCTTCTTTACTGGAGTAAATTTTATAATGGAAAATAAATTCCTGGAAATTTGTTTCCCTTCAACTATGGGAAAAACTCCTGTGTTAAGTGACTCTCAAAGCGGAAAACTAATTCCCAATCCACAAACGATTTCAATAAATAATTCACTATGCACAATAAACGTCCGGTAAGGTTGACAACGTTTAACCCACTGACCTAATTACGGAAAACTGTCTTTTAAATCTCCTTCCCCCAAAATTTTAAACTCAAAATTCCTATTTACGTAAAACGGGTTGTCTTCTGTTAGGCGCGGAAATCGTTACACTGTATGAGAAGTAGAAACAGATCTGGTACGCTTACGATCAACACTACGTAGTCAAAGAAATCCATGCCTAACAATCCTGATAGAACACCTTTAAACCATATGTGAGACGAAATCGTTCTGTTTGGATAGCTTGTTATGGTACGGCTATCTATGAAATACACATTTACCATTTCCTTGTTAGAATAAGCTAGCTAGGGATGTGTTCATCATCTGGATTGCTGCTGACCTCCAAGTCTACTTCTGGTATAATGAAAATAGTGTTTCAAAAGATGTCTCGTTTCGTTACCGACATTATTGGTTCCTTCGTCTTTGGTCTAGAGTCTAGACTACACACTACTTAAATACCCTAATTCGGAATTTAGAGCGTATGGGAAGAATATATTTATACCAACATAGATTAAGGGTTTAAAAGGTTCTGTAACATTTGCGATTCCTAGAATAGCAACACTTTTTCGTAGTAGCAATACACCAAGAGGTGGCTGATTTAGATTTTGATTAGAGTCATTAGAAGTGCCGTTAAATATAAGAAAACGGAAAAAGAAGTTACTAAAATGGAGGACGAAGACATGACTGTTCTTACCTTAGAGAAATTGGGATCACAAGCGATTACATTTTTTCCAGCTGACTAAGATATTGCATGACGTTTTATCTCTCCGAGCTGACTTTATTTGACAATATCCGCCAAACACTAGGAGAAAATCTTAACAAGGTTTTGGGAAAGTATAATATAAGCCTTCTTATGGTATTATGTTCTAATAAGGTATATGGGTTGTTGAGGGTTAAAGTTCCAATAGAGTCTGCTTACAATTTTTATTAGAACGACTCTAATACTGACGTAGATATAAAATTAATATCGTTCCTTCTACCCGATCTGAATGCTAATCCTAAATAGGATTAAATCCCAAACGTTAAGCGGGAAAAATACAGATTTCGGCAAACATCAGGTAATCCGGCGTAGACTCTAAACTTTAATATCTGTAAAAATGAGAATTTACGTTGTAAAGTTTATAGAAAGAAGATGTGTGCTTCAACGCAGATAGAAAATTGGAAGGTTCCCCAACATACGCAACTTCTATATCGACAGAAATTTTTAAATTTTGCGATACAGTTAGACTTCCTCATGAAACTCGCCGTTGAGTATTAGAAAACAATCAGTATTGACTTCATGATCTTCAAGACCTTTAGAATGGTGTCAATACTAATGATAACAAACGAACAAAACGTCTTAATCATCATAATCGTGATCCTCGTTGGTACCGCTTGCGCAGTGTCGAGGCGGTGTGAGGCAAAGCTAAGCTAGTTTGTGCTATGCACCACCGACTCTGTGGATTACCGTGTTGGTCGGGAATCGTGCTTGACTTCCCTGGTGTGTGGATGTGTTTGTTTATGGTCTTCTCACTCTTCTAATGCGACTGTAATACGAGAAGTACCGTTAATTTGATCCCCAATAACAAATAAAGACCAGGGTCCAGTAGCGACCATCCAGGAAATTAGAAAAATTACCGACCCCTGGAAAGATTCGAACCAGGAAGCGTTAGGACTATTACATCCAAAGCCTGGCTGTCTTACCACTGAGCCATCCCAGCCGTTTTAGCTTCATTACCAGCAAATATAAATTGAAATAAAAATAAAAATTCATTATGGACTCCACTACCTATGACGAGAAAATCGAGGAAATTCTGCAGCAAGGAAACTACCGAATTCTAGGAAAAGATCCCACAACAAACCTGGAAAGGAAGATCTACCAGACATTGAAACTCTACGAGGAATTCCTACCAGCAAGGGTGAAGACGACACTAACACCACACCATAGCAAACCCCCGCATCTTTATGGCCTTCCAAAGATACACAAAATCAATATGCCTCTTCGTCCAATCACCAGCTCCCGCAACGGGCCTACATACCAACTATCCAAGTATCTGCTACCGATCGTGCAACCTCTACAAAACAACAACCCGTCGTTTGTCAAGGACTCCAGACATTTTGTAGAAACTTTCCTAAAGACCATACAACTTCAACCACAAGATCGGTTCGTCAGCTTTGATGTGGAACGCCTGTACACGAATGTACCCGTCAAAGAATCGCTAGAAGTCATTCGAAATAAACTACAAGAAGACGAGAACCTACACGAAAGGACTGCCAATCGAGGGGATTATGAAGTTATTAGAGTGCTGCCTCCAGAACTCATACTTCCAAGAGAAGGACAGATTCTTCGCCCAGGACGACAGCCTCCCGATGGGTTCATCCCTGTCACCAGTCATTGCCAACATATACATGAACTAGTTTAAATCTCAGTCATTAGAAGAAGCGAAGCTCAAGCCCAAGATATGGCTCAGATATGTTGACGATACGTTCATAATTTGGAACCACAGTGACCGACAACTACATCATTTGCTGGAGTACCTGAACAGCATCAAACCTACCATCAGATTCACAATGGAGAAAGAAAACGAAAACTCCCTACCCTTTTTAGATGTACATGTGAAGAGAAACGTCGGAACCATCGAAACATCTGTTTACAGGAAGCCAACACACACTGGACAATACCTCAACCATGCATCCAACCATTCCACCTCAACCAAGAAAGGAGTAGTTAAATCTCTAATCGACAGAGCATACAGGCTGTGCAACACAAGAGCAGGTATAGAACTGGAAATCAGCAACATCAAAAGGGACCTAATATAACCCGCCAAACAAAAACAGAAGAGCAACCAGAAACCCTACTCAGCATCCCATATATCAGAGGCGTGTCGGAAAAAATAAAACGCATAGGAAGAAAATACAAAATCAACACGGTTTTAAAGTCATCAACAACCATAAGGAGTATGATCTCTAACACCAGACCACACACCAACAAAGATTCCAAAAATTGCGTCTACCAGGTCCCGTGTGAATGTGGCGAGTCATACGTAGGAGAAACTAAAAGACCGTTGGAAGTGAGGCTAAAAGAGCACCAAATCCGGACCCAAAGAGGAGAAACATCGAAGTCCGGCATCGCACAACACTCCTGGGACAAGCAACACCGTATGAAATGGTCTGAAGCCAAGATCATACACAAAGAAGAACACTGGTTTAAAAGAAAGTTCAAGGAAGCAGCATTCATCAACAGCAACAAGAAAGTCTTCAGCCAGCCAAGTGTAGAAATCGGCAACGTGTGGAAACCGCTTATTGGACACTTCAGTGAACTCAAATTACATTAGTGTTTTTGTTTCGCATGGTTTAAGTTCGCACGCTTGATCGCTTCACTAATCATGTCTTTAGTATATAAGCTCTAGTAGTCTCTAAGTTTGTTAGTATTCACCTGATGACGACTGTAGATACCTAACAGTCGAAACGTTGTGTAATTACTGTGTTTTTTAAAATAAAGACAATGGAAATCCAAACTACTGATTTTATTTCAAACCATGCTGTTTTTTCTTCATTATATTATAAGTGGTGGTCACTTAAAATCGGGCCCATGACTGTAGACTTCCTTGCATAATGACGTTCAACATACATATAATTTACAAGAACCTGCATCAGTATAGTCCTTTGTAGGCACCCTGTACAGAATTATATTATAGCACAACAAAAAACTATGAAAGCAAATAATATTTATTTAGGAATATCAAAATACCTTTATCTATACTTTAATACCTAATAATACTAATTGTAATATGGCAGAAGTTAGTAGGAAACTTTCTGAACGTTTAACCATACATCTCCAAGTGCCGACAATATAAAACTGCGTGGATTCATCTGCAAAGGACTAATCGTTTTTTCATTCAACGAAAATTCATAGTTCTTCAGTAGAAATGCCAGTCCCACTTTAGTCTGCATAATTCCAAAACGAAGACCTCAAAAAATTCAAGATGAGCATCAACCATGTAAAAAAAAGCTAAAAATAGTTACCTATGCATGCCCTTGGACCTTCACCAAAAGGTATGTATGTGAATGGTGTAATGTGCTTTTTATTTTTTTCACTAAACCTTTCTGGATCAAACTTTTCGGGGTCAGGATGGTATTCAGCATCGCGTTGCAAACCCAATGTTGGAACAAGCACATATGTTCCTTTTTCTATTACCACGTCAGTACCAGGGACTAAATAATCTTTTACGCAGACTCTGTTCAGAACTGGTACCGGTGGATACTTTCTCAATGTTTCTGATGTAATCATAGAATACTTTTTAGAAAATGTAATAATCTATTAATATTTATATAATTACCATCAATAACCTGGCCCATATACTTCATTTCTAACATGGCATCATAAGAAAACTTTCCATCGTGTTTCTCGAAAATTTCATTTACTTCTTCCCGCAATTTTAGCTGGATATTTTGGTTTACAGCCAACTCGTAAAGGCAAAACGTCATGGCGGTCGATGCAGTTTCATAACCAGCTATAAAAAATCCAAACGCTTGTGCCCCCAATTCCTCTATGGTAAGACCAGCCATTTCTTGGCCATCCTTTCCATTTTTGAGCTCTATTAAAAGTTGCATCAGGTCTTTACGCACCACATTATTTGTTTCCCTATACTCTACGGTACTTCTAACTACTTTCATAAAGAAGTCAGCTACGTCTCTTTGTGTTGTGCAAAAACGAAATAGCTTTGCTACACTGGGAGCTGCGAATGTTACAAAACCTTTCAAACTTCGTAATTTCGTCGAAGTAAATATTTTCTTTCCATAAATTCTAAATTCCGAATCGGGGTCTTTACACGTATTACAGTCTAGGCCAAAGGCACACGAACCAATAATATCCGTGGTGAAACGAGACACGACGTCTTTCACGTTTGCTGGGTCGTTTTTGGTACTAATGTCATCCATGACTTCTATCAGCTGATTCCCATACCCAACCAGCGTCTGGAACATCATTTTCATTTTACCTGAAGTAAACGTTGGAGTCAGCTTCGCGCGAAGGTTTCTCCATTTGTTCCCCTCAATAAAAAACAGGCTAGCGCTTAGAGGATCATCTTGTTCATTGTAATAGATGCCGTGATCAACAAAATGGTCGAAATCTCTGGTTAAAACATTTTTCACGTACTCAGGATGTATTACCATATACATAGGCTTTGCAAAAGCGTATAATCCCACGTGTTTAAGTCCCCTCGCTCTAGATTCATTGTATTGATTTGTAAAATGCTCACCAAGCGATACAGCTTTGTTGAATGGACCGTTCAATGTGCCAAAAGGAATTTTGGGTTGCATGTATGGAACATTCTTTTTTTCCCAATACTTAAACGACCATATAAAGTATGTAACCGTCCCAACGATGACGGCAGCCACCACCATAAAAATGTTTACCCAAATACTTTCGGAGATCAAACCCATTATTAAAATATAACACAGCAAAGATATTACGGTAGTGCAACTCAGGACGCAAGTACGCAAACACATTTTCCATTTTGGTTTGTGTACTTAATTCTATTGCAGAGATAACATATCGGTAATCGTAAAAATGATATGAAATTTGAAGATAATACGATAATCATCTAAAATATCTCTAGGCAAAAATTGGTAAGATATACATTCGAACAAATGATAGCAAAGTACCAAATACCTTGTTGAAAGAATTCATCATTCATTCGTTATTATGATCCTTCTTTGAACCGCCTGCGCAGTGTGAAGGTAGTGGTACTATGTCAGTGCGTAGCCACGCTTAACCTACCTGGTGTGGTATTTTTGTATATGGTCTTGTTACTCTTGCAGTGCGACCGTAACACGAGGAGCGCCATTAGTTTGATCCCTAATGGCAAATAAAACCTGTAATTAGCAAATTTTCGAGGCTTAGAGTGATTCGAACCGGGAAGCATTTGGACTATTACATCCAAAGCCTGTCACTCTTACTACTGAGCCATCCGAGCCCTCGTAGATAGAATTTTAAAAACCAATATGTATGATAACTGCAAGAAAATAATAATCGCAATCCTAATGAAGTAAATTTAACAACCAAATGGTGCATTAATTCGACCAAAACAACCTCCCTAAGTGACCACACCAAACGTTTTTTGGTAATAATGCATTACCTAATTTTGTAACTAAATTTACATTGTACGCTGTCACTGAAGATACAGTAAAAAGAATCATGCGTGGAATCAAAACCAACGCTCTTGGTATTGACAATTTAATTATGAAGATGGTAAAGCTTTGTTGTCCACATTTAATTGATATAATAACAAACATATTTGAAAGATTGACTAAGATATTTCAGTATCTAAAACTGTACGACAGACGTCCTACTGCTAAGCACCGACCTCTTTTCTGTATCGTACTTTTTCGCAACGTTAAAGGTAGACGCAAGGGTAAAACTATAGTTAAACATTGAATCCGAACGACAAACACTCCAGAGAAGGTTCTTGGCATTAAGATCTTACAGTTGCCAATCGGATTGGGAAATTATGTGTGGCAGGTAGCAGCGGATGTTATTTATACACTGTGTGGTAATGCTAGGGAATCGAACCCAAGCCATAATCAACGTTAAGCCCAAAAAGCGCGCACTTTGCTAACTAAGCTGCCGTCACTGTCATATTAGTCACTTCTTCTTTGTAGTAATTTTTGATTTATCAAAAGTTTTTGACACTATTAATCATGAATCATGATGTATTAAGGTACATTAGGGACCGGCAGAAAAACGGGACGGTTTTGAAATGGTTTTAAAAATTACGAAATTACAACAACATACATTTATATTACGAAACAGAGAAAAAAAGAATTGCCATTTAGTAAAATATATCTTTAATTACTTTATTTGTAAATTATGTCTGATAAGTGACGACCACCATTTCTGACACAGTGCTGCAGCCGTGTTCGGAAATTTCTCATCGCCCTCAGTACCGTGTCGTTTGGCATGGCTCGTATTTCATTACGAATTGCTAATTTTAACTCTTGAATGGTACGTGGTCTTCTCACGTAAACTTTCGACTTCAGATATCCCCAGAGGAAATAATCGCACACCGTGAGGTCTGGTGAGCGCGGAGGCCAAGCGAGGTCTCCATTTCTGGAAATGACACGTCCCGGAAATATTTCTTGAACCACGGCCATTGACGCTCTCGCCGTATGTGCAGTAGCACCATCTTGTTGGAACCATATGTTTGCAGGATTGATTCCATTCCGAGCCAACTCTGGTGCGAGGAAGTTATTCGCATTTGCACATAACGAGCTGAATTAACAGAAACAGCGTGTCCGTCCTCTTCATAAAAATATGGACCTATTACTCCGAAATTTGCTAGAGCGCACCAGACCGTCACGCGTTCACAATGAAGTGGTCTTTCGTGAAGTTCACGAGGATTATCCGCCGACCAATATCAAAAATTTTGCCGGTTTACCGGTTTACATACCCAGAGAGATGAAAATGGGCTTCATCGGACATTAGAACGATACTGTTATCATTAAGAATGTTCAGAATTGACTGGGCACACTCGCTTCGCATTTGGTAGTCACGTTCACTAGGTTCCTGGACTGTCACGATTTTATATGGGTGAAAATGGAGGTCCAGGTGAAGCATCCTTCGAGCACTACGGTCTAATATGTTCAGAGCAGCAGCGTGTTGGCTGGCCGACCGGCGTGGACTCCCTTCAACTGCCTGGACATTTTCCGGAGTACGAACAGATCGTGGGCGGCCAGGAGGTTTCTTCTTCTCAGCCGAATATGTTTGCCTAAAATTTTTGACCCAGCGCATTATTGCATTTCGGCTGGGTGTAGCACTATGACGACCGATATTGAACTGTCTTCGGAACAATCGCTGAGTATTGACTACAGAATCACCAGTTTTAAAGTAGGTTTCTACTGCGAAAGCACGGTGGCTTGGGTTCCACTGCTGCATTTTAGCTGTCACTAAATTAAATGGCGTTGATTGAAGCAACCAACTGTCTTTTTCTACGCCGCCTACCTCAAATATGAAAAACGTAAAAACCATTTCAAAACCGTCCGGTTTTTCTGCCGGTCCCTGTATTAGTTTTGATACTATTGCAGTTTCGCTCATCAAGCATTGTCTTGGGAATCATTTACAAATTAGAAACTGTAGTTCTTGCTCAATTATTAATTAAACTGTCCTAATTAATCAATTACATTTAGTGTTCCTCAATGCTCAGTTTTAGACCCTCTACTAGATGCAATTTATGTGTCTAACTTAAGAAAACTCCTTAAAATATTGCAACTCTAATCTTCATTCTGACCACAGACAGCTACAATATCAAATTAAACAATTTACATACTGGAAGCACAGCTATGAAAACGAACCTCCAATATCTTACAGAATAGTCAATTAAACATATCCTGAAAATTAACGCTAGTAAATATTATGTATAGTTGTATAGTTGTTAGACGAAGCTAAAATGAGAGGCACTAACATTGGTAACATTTACCTTATAGTTAAACATTCAAACAGATTTTGCCTTTCGTTTACACCTTTTATTTGACATCACACTACCCCACCCCCGGAACCGCTTTCGCATTACTTCAGGGGAGTGCGGGCATCCCTTACATACTAGCTATTCATGCAACATGCACTCTAAACTTAATTAAGTGAAATACGGTCGCCTCAGCCGGGGTTCGACCTCGACTGACAGCGCTTATTCGCACTGCCCCATCGAGGTCCCTTTTCTTTTACACCTAAATCAGTCCCTTAAAATTATGTAATCGACTTCCTCAACACCCTGTTTACGAAGTAGTGCAATTTTATTTTCGGACTGGCACAACAGAAAAAAGCACAGCTTAAGTTAGAAGGAAAATATTCGATATTTATTAAAACTAACTTCCGTTTACAAATTATTGCAACGTTCTGAAAATGTTTGAAAACAGTCTGAAAGACCTACGAAGAAACTGCTTCATATTAAATTTTCTTAATATCTTCTAAGGCTTGAAATCGTTTCCCATTTACAGTTGTCACTTTAGGAAAGAGAGAAAAGTCAGCGGGTGAAATGGCATGAGAAATGAGTTCACAATCAGTGCAGCAGAAGTAGGTGCATTGACATTCAACAACAACCGCCTACCCTCTTCACAAAATAGCGGCCGCAGTCGAGAAATGCACCGTATACTGACAATAACGTCTTTATCACTTCAACATGAAATGCACTATTTACTGTTTACGCCCTGTTTATTGAAACGCTGTGTTTGAATTCTGGATTTTTGTAAGCGAAACTTTGTGATGAACCAAGTCTACACACGATGCAACTGTTTACTGTTTGCATTCATCCGTAGAGCTGCATGGAAAGAAGTTTGCAGAAGTTTTTCTCTTTTTTAAATCTTTATGTAATGTTTGTCAAATCGTCTCTTTATTGATTTTTAACGCAACTATCTTCATTCAAAGGGTCACCTACTATCTTTTGTCACAATTTTACTAACTCTTGTGATAGAATCTGAAACCTTACACAGAAAATGTAATATTCACTCGTTGCTCCATGGTGGATTGAAAAAAGCATGATGAATTCCCAGGAATTAAACTGCTAAAACTAGTCTGAACTCACAATTTCTTGTACTAGCTTTAAACAGCTAATGCCTGGGTTATATAGGGGATTTCATAATACAAATTTTAAAATTTTATGTTCACGTTAACGAAAAATTAACACATGCAAGAAAAAATTGAGGATGATCATCAACATTTTCGAAAAAGTTGCAAATTGTAATTCTTCGTTGTGCAGTTGGTTTAAGAAATACTGATTTGGTTAAATTTCAAATCATTCTTCAGTAGTTTACTACAAGTTCCACAGAATATCACTTTCTGAGAAAGTTTGCTGTCCATATTCTGCTTTGCATGTTCAACGCTCTATTTATTAGAAATTGTGTCTACCACTTCCAGATTTAGGTGCTACACTGCCTGCACCTGTAAATAAATTTACAGAATTTCTGACAGTAGAAGAGAAGCCATCTTCAAGGGAACTGGTGGAAAACTTTATTAATACGATTCCTAAAATAAAACACAGTCATTGAAAAGTAGTATTACTATTATTATTATTATTATTATTAATAGTTTTTAAATTGCTGACAGAAATTTAAAGAATAGTTTACAGTTGCTGTTAGACGATGTCCTGATCTGTGTGAATAAGGGTAATATTGCTTAATATCGCTCTGAATACTTAAATTTTAGTTTTAGGTGTTGTTTCATTTTAAGTATCATGTATAAAAGTTGTACTAAGATTACGTCCCACAGTATAAATGTATGTAGTAAAACAATCAACACAATGGATAAAGTTTAAGTATGCCTAAATTAAAATCTGATTTCAGAAACTTATACTTAATAATATAACAATAATGCAGCACAGATTACTGAGAAAGTTTCTCAACATTTAGCCAAATATCTCCAACAGCTGACATTATAAAATGATGTGGATCCATCTGGATAGGCGTTATTGTTTTTTCATTTAACGAAAATTTGTAGTCCTTCAGTAGCACTGCTAAACCAACTTTAGTTTGCATCAGACCAAAACGACGACCTTAGAAAGATACACAGTTAATTAAGCCAACTATAAAAAATTAGAAACAGTTACCTATACAGGCTCTAGGACCTTCCCCAAAGGGTAGATATGTAAATGGTTTAATCTGATTTATATTTTCTTCTCTAAATCTTTCTGGGTCAAACTTTTCAGGATCGGGAAAATATTCGGGGTCACGTTGCAACGCTGCCGTTGGAATCAGAAGAAATATTCCTTTTTCTATTATCACATCAGTATCAGGAACTTTGTAATCTTTTACGCAAATTCTGTTTAACACCGGTAGTGGAGGATACTTTCTCAGTGTTTCTGCAGAAACAGAGAAACAATTATTAGAAAATTTAACACCCATTTAAAGGCAAATTTCCAAAATCAAATATAAGATATAATATGGTAAAATTACCATCAACAACTTGCCCCATATACTTCATATCTAATACGGCATCATAACTTAGTCTTCCTCCATGCTTCTCCAAAACTGTATTTACTTCTTGCCTCAGCCTTTGCTGAATATCCAAATTTAATGCCAACTCGTAAAGGCAAAACGTCATAGTGGTCGATGAAGTTTCATAGCCAGCGGCAAAAAACACAAATGCTTGTGCAGCCAATTCTTCCATGGTAAGACCTTTTATTGCTTCTCCATTATCACTCTTTGCATCATTTCTGAGTTCTATTAAAAGCTGCATAAAGTCTTTGCGTACCACATTGTTTGTTTTCCTATACTCCACGGTACTTCTGATGACATTCATGAAGAAGGCAGCCGCAGCTTTCGGAAGAAGGCGAAACCTAAAATATCTTGCTAGTCTAGGGGCAGCGAATGCGATCAAACCTTTCAAATTGTCTAATTTTGATTCACTAAATAATTGGTTCCCATAAGCTCTAAACTCTGAATTCGGATCTCTACAACTATTACAGTCCAGGCCGAAAGCGCACGAGCCAATTATATCAATGGTGAACCGAGCCACCACGTCTTTAATGTTTGCTGGATCGTTTCTAGAGTTAATCCCATCCATGAGCTCTTTTAGCTGATCACCACATTGGACCAATGTCTGGAACATCATTTTCATTTTACCAGAAGTAAATGTGGGTGTCAGTTTTACTCGAAGGTTTTTCCATTTTCTGCCCTTAATAGAAAACAGGTGGGCGCTTAGAGGATCGTCCTTTTCATTGTAAAAAAATCCGCGGTCCACAAAATGGTGGAAGTCCCTTGTCAAAACGTTTTTCACGTATTCTGGGTCGATTACCATATATACTGGCATTGTAAAAGCGAATAGTCCCACATGCTTAGATCCTTGGGCTTTAGTTGCATTATAGTGATTTTTAAACAGCTCATCAAACGATATCTCTTTGCCGAATGGACTACGCATGGTGCCGAAAGGAAACTTGGGTTGTATATAAAAGACATTTCGTCTTTCCCAATACTTAAACGACCATTTAAAATATGACACCACGCCAACCACGGATGCAACTAACACTAAAAGAAGGTCCAGATAAATGCAATCCGATATCACACCCATCTTTAGAACTCAACACGACAAGGCCTTTACAACAATAAAGGTTAAAACATAAATATTGTAATATATTTATTTTTACGGCTGAGCTGCATACCTGCCGATAAGATACTGCAGCAATTATTATTAAAATGTACATTGTGTTACTTAATTGTTATATAATGGCATTTAACATGACTCAACGTTTCTTAAGGTTATAACTAAAACCGTGTTGATGAGTCCTTCGACTTAACCCAAAGAATAGCTGAGAACCAGTTAGACCTGTAGTTTCAAATAGGAGAAACTATTTTCAAAAAAAAAACGTGGTCCATACGATGTTAAACAAACAATCATATGGATATTCACTTAACTCTAGTTTAACGTTGGACTTCTTTCTGTAAAAACTAAAATTCATAATCGATTTTTTTGTCGAATATTTTAACTTCCATACCTGTTCATTGCTTATTGATTATTTGCCTTTATTTATACAAGGTGTTAATGAATACGTGTTACTAATTCGTAAGGTATGTAGTAAGTGATGGGCGTATCTCGAATAAAATCAATCGAAATATTCGATTATGCATATATATCGAGATGCGAGTAATTCATTCGAATGTTAAAAACTTCTCCAACTACGTTGGTTTAATGGTGCGCACATCTGGAATAAAACAATTCGAAATATTCCGTTACATATGTGTCACCGAGATGCTAATAATTCATTCGAAACATAAAAACTTCACGAAATACATCCGCTTAGTTGTGCGCACATCTTGAATGAAACGAGTCGAAATATTTCGTTATATATGCGTCACCGAGATGCTAATAATTCATTTGAAATATAAACACTTCCTCTGAATACGGTGCTATAGCGGCCGCACATCTCGAATGAAACAATTCGAAATATTCCGTTATGTATGCGTCACCGAGATGCTAATAATTCATTCGAATGATAAATGCTTCTCGAACTACGCTCGTTCAGTGGCGTGCACATCTTGAATGAAACAATTCGAAATATTCCGTTAAGTATGCGTCACCGAGACGCTAGTAATTCATTCGAATGATAAAAACTTCGCAAACTACGCTCGTTTAGTGGCGTGCACATCTTGAATAAAACAATTCGAAATATTCCGTTATGTATGCGTCCCCGCGATTTCAGTGGCGTGCACATCTCGAATTAAAAACTTATAAATATTCCGTTATATATGTGTCACTGAGATGCTAATAATCCATTCGAAATATAAAAACCTCTCCGAATATTGAGGTTTAGTGGCGCGCACATCTCGAATGAAACAATTCGAAATATTCCGTTATGCATGCGTCACCGAGATGCTAATAGTTCATTCAAATGATAAAAGTTTGTCGAACAACGCTCGTTTAGTGGCGTGCACATCTCGAATGAAACAATTCGAAATATTCACTTACATGTGCGTTACCGGGATGCTACTAATTCATTCGAAACATAAAAATGTCTCGAACTACGCTCGTTTAGTGTCGCGCATCTCGAATAAAACAATTCAAAATATTCCATTATATGTGCGTCAGCAAGATGCTAATAATTTATTAGAAACATAAAAACTACTCGAACTACGTTCGTTTAGTGGCGCGCACATCTCGAAAAGACAATTCAAAATATTCCGCTATATAAGCGTCACCGAAATGCTAATAATTCATTTGGAACATAAAACCTTCTCAAACTAGGTTCGTTTAGTGGCTCGCACATCTCGAATGAAACAATTCGAAATATTCCATTATGTATGCGTCACCAAGATGCTAATAATTCAGTCGAATGATAAAAACTGCTCGAACTACGTTTGTTTAGTGGCACGCACATCTCGAATGAAACAATTCTAAATATTCTGTTGTGTATGCGTCACCAAGATGGTAATAATTCATTCGAATGATAAAAGCTTCTCAAACTACGCTCGTTTAGTGGCGTACACATCTTGAATAAAACAATTCGAAACATTCCGTTATGTATGCGTCACCGAGATGCTAATAATTCATTCGAATGATGAAAGCTTCTTGAACTACGCTTGTTTAGTGGCGTGCACATCTCGAATTAAGCAATTAGAAATACTCCGGTATATACGTGTCACCAAGATGCTAATAATTCATTCGAAATATAAACAATTCTCCGAATACTGTGGTTTAGTGGCGCGCACGTCTCAAATGAAACAATTCGAAATATCCCGTTATGTATGCGTCACCGAGATGCTAATAATTTATTCGATTGATAAAAACTTCTTAAACTACGCTAGTTTACTGGCTTGCACATTTGAATGAAACAATTCGAAATA
The DNA here is from genome assembly GCA_014611495.1 of Limonius californicus. Lineage (NCBI taxonomy): Eukaryota > Metazoa > Arthropoda > Insecta > Coleoptera > Elateridae > Limonius > Limonius californicus. The sequence goes on along the minus strand of JABXWE010021815.1, from coordinate 6,535 downwards.
TTCCGTTATGTATGCTAATAATTTATTCGAATGAAAAGAGCTTCTCAAACTACGCTCGTTTAGTGGCGTACACATCTTGAATAAAACAACTCGAAATATTCCGTTAAGTATGCGTCACCGAAATGCTAGTAATTCATTCGAATGATAAAAGCTTCTCGAACTACGATCGTTTAGTGGCGTGCACATCTTGAATAAAACAATTCGAAATATTCCGTTATGTATGCGTTCCGCGATTTTAGTGGCGTGCACATCTCGAATTAAAAGCTTATAAATATTCCGTTATATATGTGTTACTGAGTTGCTAATAATCCATTCGAAATATAAAAACCCCTCCGAATATTGTGGTTTAGTGGCGCGCACATCTCGAATGAAACAATTCGAAATATTCCGTTATGCATGCGTCACCGACATGCTAATAGTTCATTCGAATCATGAAAGTTTGTCGAACTACGCTCGTTTAGTGGCGTGCACATCTCGAATGAAACAATTCGAAATATTCACTTACATGTGCGTTACCGGGATGCTACTAATTCATTCGAAACATAAAAATGTCTCGAACTACGCTCGTTTAGTGTCGCGCATCTCGAATAAAACAATTCGAAATATTTCATTATATGTGCGTCAGCAAGATGCTAATAATTCATTAGAAACATAAAAACTACTCGAACTACGTTCGTTTAGTGGCGCGCACATCTAGAAAAAATAATTCAAAATATTCCGCTATATAAGCGTCACCGAAATGCTAATAATTCATTTGGAACATAAAACTTCTCGAACTAGGTTCGTTTAGTGCCGCGCACGTCTCAAAAAAACAATTCGAAATATCCCGTTATGTATGCGTCACCGAGGTGCTAATAATTCATTCGAATGATAAAAACTTCTTAAACTACGCTCGTTTACTGGCTTGCACATCTTGAATGAAACAATTCGAAATATTCCGTTATGTATGCGTCACCGAGATGCTAATAATTCATTCGAATGAAAAGAGCTTCTCAAACTACGCTCCTTTAGTGGCATACACATCTTGAATAAAACAATTCGAAATATTCCGTTAAGTATGCGTCACCGAGATGCTAATAATTCATTCGAATGATAAAAACTTCGCAAACTACGCTCGTTTAGTGGCGTGCACATCTTCAATAAAACAATTCGAAATATCCCGATAGGTATGCGTCACCGAGATGCTAATAATTCATTCGAATGATGAAAACTTCTTAAACTACGCTCGTTTACTGGCTTGCGCATCTTGAATGAAACAATTCAAAATATTCCGCTATATAGGCGTCACCGAAATCCTAATAACTCATTTGGAACATAAAAACTTCTCGAACTAGGTTCGTTTAGTGGCCCGCACATCTCGAATGAAACAAGTCGAAATATTCCATTATGTATGCGTCACCAAGATGCTAGTAATTCATTCGAATGGTAAAAACTGCTCGAACTACATTCGCTTAGTGGAGCGCGCATCTCGAATGAAACAATTCGAAATATGCGGTTCAATACTGGAATGGGGGGAACAATATCATAGCATACTTTGCAACTCGTTCCAAAGAGCACACTAAGCCATCGGTCCCGGAGTTATACGTATATATTACAATAAAAGTGTTCTCCTGCTTACGACGTCTTAACTTCCTGACTAGCGCACGTTCAAAGAAGCATCATATTTAAAAACCGTTCATTGTTGACAATTAATAGACTTTTTTCAGTAATTCCACTATATTGAGCAACCCATCTGAGACCAGCACGGATAATTTTGCAGTAAGAATACCGTTTGAGCGGCGGTGTCCGCAGTACTTCGCTATATAACCGTAATCAGAGTTTAAGTTCATGGAACGAATTTAAAAAAATAAACTAAATAAGATAATTTAGTTTTCATATGCCATACTTTCTTTTCTAATCCTGTTCTGAATTTGTAAAATATTAATAATTATAAACATAATGGACTAAAAGCAAAGAGTTTGTTTCATCTTTGCCTTTATCATTAGCTTTCTGTTAAATTCTTTTTTTTATTAGTTTATGTGTATGTAGGACATCAAAATTTCGTTTCATCCATTAACCAAATACCTTGGTAAAATATGCAAACAGATCAATAACAAAATTGTATTTTGTTCTAGCGAAAACCTGTTAGAACACCCTAAAACCAAAGTAAATACTTTGGCTTGGTCGGGGATTTACGAAATTGACTGTTCTACTAATTACGTTGTACTGTAATCGAAAATATATTGGACAAACTAAACGTAATATAGAACTTACGTACACATCTTTTTGTACAATTAAAAACATTATTCAATAACCGGCGATTTTATTGAGTAATTCTTGTTCAATGCTGCCCTTCGATTCTTGGCTCATATGGATCGGTTTTTTAAATATCGTGTTTTTAGATATAGAAACACAAAACACTCGAAAGTTGTATGACATAGACCGGAGATAAACTTCAGTCATAAAATGTTTGCGTCCTTAATTGCAAATCTTTTTCGCTGATTATAGTAACTGAAATCAGCTCTACAGGGTGGTCCCAAGTTTACCTTTCAAACTTTAGGGGCTGGTAGAAGAGCTCTAAATAAGTAGAAAAGTCCATAAGACCTTACTTCCTTAGTTGACTACTAACAAAGATACAGAGGGTTAAAGTTTTGCGAAAAACAAATGATTTTTTGTATAATTCGGAAACTATGAAAGTTATCGATTTTAAATTTTAGGGGCGGTCAAGCTTTTTAAGCCTCTATTGTATTACAAAATCTTGTCTTTGAACTGCCACCAGAGGCGTCGTCGCAAAGGGGGGCAGTCAATTTTTTTGGAAAAACTATGTTACGCCACTGCTTTCTGTAGATAATTTTATGATGATTGGAATCTACATTCAATTTTGAAGATAAAATATGTCTTCGAAATTTTTGATACAACACTTAATTTTCGAGTTAAATAGCCGTTTATGCCAAGAACACATGGCATGGACGGGTTTATTTAAAATTTTGCTGTCTCCTATTTGGATGCCGCCTCATGTATTCTCGTCTCTCGAACTGCCACTAAGGGCATTACATTGACAAAACCCACAAATTAAGTGAACATAAGCATAATTCAATATTGTTAAACAATTTTGGCATTCCTGTATCCATACTAAAACCATACAAACCTTTACTATTACAAATTAATAATCCCTGCCTGTCGTAAACAAAGGAATATTATTATCAGTGAATTTTTGAACTTGTCAGTTTTTGAACTATTCATATCAGTGTTGTGTACCAAAATGCCAAGGTTATTCAGCAATGAAGAATATGCTGATATTCATTTTATTTATGGGTTTTGCGATGGTAACGCTCAAAATGCAGTTCGAGAATACCGAAGGCGGTATCCAAATAGGAGACAGCCAAGCTATCAAGTTTTTATTGAAACGCATCGCAATTTTCGGGAAAGGGAATTGAAAGATAACAAACAAAACAGAAATGAAGATCGAAGAAATAGAGGAAATGAAAATAGAAGAATTCTTCGTGCTTTTGATGGCAATAGCAATTTAAGTTCTCGCAGGGCAGCACGACAATTGCGAGTATGAAAGTCTAACGTGCTACGAGTATTACATCGGGATCACAGAAAAGCCTATCATTTAAATCCCGTACAAAATTTACATCCTGGTGATGCAGAGAGACGACTACATTTTTGTCATTGGTTAATAATAATAAACTCTGTGGGGGAGAATCCTCAATTTTTAAGAAAAATATTATGGACTGACGAGGCGACGTTTACCAGAGCTGGAATAATAAATCACCATAATCTGCATGTTTGGGCGCATGCAAATCCTCACCAAATTCGCCCTCGTTCATTTCAAAATGAATTCAGCGTAAATGTTTGGTTGGGAATTATTGATAACAATGTTTGTGGTCCATACTTCTTGCCACCGAGGCTAAATGCAGAATTGTTCCTAGATTTTCTCGACAATAATTTGCGGGAAATAATGGAGGATGTTCCCCTTGATGTGCGATATGAAAGTTGGATGCAAATGGACGGTGCACCAGCGCATTTTGGACGGGTGGTGCGCGAATGGTTGGACGCCAATTATCCTGAGCGATGGATAGGTCGTTTGGGAAACAATCAAAACGCCCAAGAAAATATTGGAAGAGGTCCAGTGGCCTGGCCACCTAGGTCACCTGACCTCACACCGTTGGACTTTTATGTGTGGGGTTATTTAAAAGAGGCTGTGTATGCTACACCAGTGACAACGCGGGATCAGCTTCTTGGACGTATCCAACATGCTTGCAACGAAATGAAAGTAAATCACCATCAAGTATCTGCCGCTATCAATACCATAATTCGGAGGTGCTGGAAATGTATTGAAGTGAATGGCCTTCAGTTTGAGCAACTTCTTTAATAATTAATTTCCTGTTTCATTGTTTGATAATAATTGATTTGAGTTTTTATATCCTAAGTAGATTTTGAACAACAAAATACCTATGTATTTTTTGTTAATAATTATTCACCAAAAATGCTGACTGTGTATGATTTCACAAAAAATTATTTAATTCGAAAATTAAGTGTTGTATCAAAAATTTCGAAGACATCTTTTATCTTAAAAATTGAATGTAGATTCCAATCATCATAAAATTATATGCAGAAAGCAGTGGCGTAACATAGTTTTGGCAAAAAAATTGACTGCCCCCCCTTGCGACGACGCCTCTGGTGGCAGTTCAAAGACAAGATTTCGTAATACAATAGAGGCTTAAAAAGCTTGACCGCCCCTAAAATTTAAAATCGATAACTTTCATAGTTTCCGAATTATACAAAAAACCATTTGTTTTTCGCAAAACTTTAACCCTCTGTATCTTTGTTAGTAGTAACCTAAGGAAGTAAGGTCTTATGGACTTTTCTACTTATTTAGAGCTCCTCTATCAGCCCCTAAAGTTTGAAAGGTAAACTTGGGACCACCCTGTATAATTTATCAATTGTCAGGTCTGACTTAGTCAAACATCTACGTTTTAGTTTCACGAGCCAACCATTGTCGAAAATTGTATTGATCATACTCTATAATACAAACGCAAAATAGTACTTCGAATTTGTTTCTGTTTATTTACATGTATGTAAATTTAGGATAGGAAACAAATATGCCGACAGTGACCTCTACTATATACAGTAATGTGTATGTTTGCTGAGATGAATGTATCTCAATTTTCAGCTTGATCCGCTATTTTGTGTCTGATACATAGCCGACGTTAAAAATATTTTTTTTTCGTTAAGGTGCCATAACTTTTGCACTTGCATCAGCACTTTTGTATAGTCTACTTCAAATTTTATATATATATATATATATTGCGATGTACTATAATAACAATAAATAATTCAATAGCCCCACGTTGGTTAGCTTCAAAAAGATGCTATGTATTATATTAATAATATAAATATTAATTATAAACTTTGTAACTTCCTGTTACATAAATAAATTTAGTAAATTAAACCACGTTGGTAGCGCCCATAATAAAATTAAAATTAATTATTTATCAAACGAAGAACTTGAATTTTAATTTACATCAGCATATATTCTTATACGACATCTCAGGGTTATACTAAAGATATTAATTTTCGTGGCTCCACCCTAGATAATATTATAATTATAAATTAAACAAATGAAAAATACCGGACTCATCTTTTTATTTCCAATGGTTCTGAAATGCTCTATACAGCATAGTTCCTCTAACCTGCATACGGTTGCATTATTTTGGCCTTGATGCTTATATTTCAAACCTATGCGACACTTGTTGCATACATGATGACCGTTAAAGATGCAATTCATCCAGCCTCCCTCACAAACGTGCTGATAAACACTTCAATAACCATGCAGAAATGCATACAGTACTACAAGTAAGTGAATTCACTATATTAATTAGTAAGGAATCACTAATTTTAATTGAATTTCTTTCCAGGAACTTTGCCGTAAATTAAAAAAACACTTTCGATGAATAATATCAGGTAAGTTTTATTATTATAAAAAAACACTTCACATAATTTAACTTTGAATTTAAATTAAACTCCGTTATTTTAAAAAGAAAACAACATTAAACTGTAACCTCAAAAATCATGTACATTTTAAAAATGCACCAGTGGCCTCCCAGGATCTTATCTCTTTATCTACATATGTTATTAAATAAATTAAAATTGCTTTGTACAACTTAAACAAATACATATTTTAACAGACTGATATCAGATTCATGATATATGAAAAATTACGAATCTTTTAATCAGTTCCATTTGATCAAAAATGCAAATTTATACAAAATTCTACTATTAAGCCTAAAAACTATCAAAAACAATTACAAAACTCTTCATACAACTTAATTATAAACATTTATAATGCTGTATATCTGCTAACAACATAATAATAAGTAATAATTAAATTATAACCTCAAAATCAATATTTTTACCTAAATTTCAATATTTCTAGATTAACTTTCGTAATTTAACTAAAGGTACTTCAAAACTTCCCTTATGTAACACATAAACTATTTATTACAATAAATTAATCTTGATTCACAAATTAATCTTGATACAAACATAT